>KE504311.1:4366-24464 GCA_000344655.2 Fomitopsis schrenkii | reverse complement strand
CGAGAGACGAGGAACCCTCAAAACTGTGTTCATGCATTTTCTCTATTTTTCTGATTTAAATGAATTTTTCGTGCACGGGGGGCGCTTCGGGCAAGCATTTCCGAATCTGCAGTAAAAGGATAACCTTTAACTTGCACGGGCGTATCAATGGAAATTCAATGAGTCAGACTGAGGTCCAGGGCAAATACAGCCTGAAAACCTTCCCTAATACCTGGACGTCGATAAACGGCCTGTTCTGGCGCGGGTTCAACGTACAACGTACAACTTTGGGAGGTTTGACTGAGTCGACTTGCGCGAGCACCAGGCTACGTTCCACAACGACTAAACACACATCAAGGTCATAATTTGTGTTGTGCGGTACCCTGCATACTAATAGTCCCGGCGTACGCCGATGAAGGTCGTCACGTAAAACACTCCAAGCCGTGACCAGACGCACCCTCACCTTATGAGGACCCGCTCCAGATACCGCGCATCATAGGCGGAAACGGTGTATTCAGCCGAGAGCAAGACGAGTCTATGACACAGCGAATAGAGAGCACGCGTGAGTAGATAACGGCATAACTTCAAGATTGCATACTACTTCTGATGATGTCTCGACGTCAATCATGGTGGAGGCGGGCGCACGGAAATTCCAATGGAAGAGCACGGGGTGGGACGACACTCAAAAAAGGGGGGGCATGGAGCGGAACAGGGCAGATGAGGAATGTAGTCGGATGACGGAGTGCACTGGCAGAGGCGAGGGGAACAAACTGCGAAGAAAGGAAACATAGCTGATACACGTACTTCGTACCGTGGCTCATATACCATACACATGCAGTCCGATGGAAAGAGTCCGGATGGATGGCAGTATGCTAATGCGAGGTGCGGGATGTGAAGTGCGAGGTGCGGGGGTATCTGGTCACATAATACAATGACTGTCCGTCGGAGACAAGGATGCGGAATGCAGTCAGCGCGCTCGAACCGACTGAGGCTCACATCGCGAGCATGCTCATCCTCCGTGTCTTCGGCGCAGCGTTCTCCTTCTCCTTCTCATCCGATGAGCTCGCACTCACCGCCTCACGCTCGCGGCTGGAAGAGGGCGTCGGCAGCCGCGATGACACAGACAACCGTCGGATGTGTGTCGGCGTCACCGCCGGTTTTCCAAAGGCGCTCGGCGGACCAGCGATGGACGCACGCGAGGACGATGCGGAGGGTATCCGTGTTGGGGTCGTGTCCTTCGCAGTCGTGCTAGACGTGGAGCTCGTGCGCGATATTGTCGGCGGCGGGCCCATCGCACCTTCTATAGAGCGTTTCCGGACCGTCGAAGTGGTGGCTGTGGCGGTCCCGTTCGCGCGAACACTACGCGTTAGAGTGGCCTTCACAGTCGAAGGAGTGTCTATAGCCCTGCCCTTCAGCGCCGCGGGCGTCCTTGTTGCACTGTTGGTGTCAGATAAGACAGATGACGGCCTGGAGCCCATAACACTCGGTGTGCCAAAGATGGACGACTCGCGCCGGTGTGGAGGGACCTTCGATGATGAAGCGGGGGTGGCGCTCGCGGCGCCGCGCACGCTCATGCGACGCTTGAGCTACGAAGAGCCGAGTGAGTACAACACCAGCATCCTCTACAAGAGCACATACCAGTTCGAGTTCTTGCTGCTTCGAGTCTAGCGCAATGTTTAAGCCCTGCAGATCCTCCTTATCCTGAGACCGCTGCTTCTGGAGGTTCACGATCCGGACCTCTTTGTCCGCGCTCTCTTGCTGCAGCACATGCACCTGCTTCCTGAGCTTGTCCACCTCCTCCTGGAGCGCATTCGCACGGTCGCGAAGCGTGCCCAGCTCGACGCCCGTCTCGCCCTTCTCCCGGAGGAGCGCCTCGAAGTTCGCGCGCGCCTCGACCTCGCGCGCGACGACCTCCTGCAACGTGCGGCTCTGCTCGTTGACAATCCGCGCGTGCTCGCGCTTCTGGCGCGCCGCGTTCTCCTCCGCCGCGTCCTTTTCGCTCTCTGCGTCGCGCACACGCTCGCGCATTTCATCTGCCTCTGCGTCGCGTACCTTGAGCTGCGCCTCGAAGCGAGCGGCGCGGTCCGTGGAGTACTGCTTCTCCTGCGTGAGGGACGTGACCTGGGCATCGCGCTCTTGTAGTGCGCGTGTGAGCTCGTTGGCGTGCTCGTCGCCGGCACGGATCTGGTCCTCGAGCTCCCGCCATTCGCGCTCGAGATCGTCCTTGGCAGCGAGGATATCCTGCAGCTCGTTCTCAAGCTCAGCCTTGCCGTTCTCGCCCTGTGCCCACTCCACTTCCATCGCGGAGATGCGCTCGTTGAGCGTGTCGACCTCGGTCTTGAGCGTGTCCCGTTCGTGGTTGAGTGCGTTGATCTGCTCGCCCGCCTCCTCGGTATGTCGCCATTGTGCCTCGAGCTCATCCTTGAGCGTACGGAGCTCTTCATCGCGCTTGAAGGTATCCTCGCGTGCATCGGTAAGCTGCGCCTGGAGGGAGATCTGCTCGCTGCGCAATGCCTCGTTCTCCGCGAGCAGCCGCGCACGTTCCTCGGCCCAGTCAGAGCCCACAGACGACTCCAGCCTGGAGCGCGCGGGAACGGGCAGGCCGTGGTTACCGCTCATCTCGAGGTCGAGCTGCATCTGCTCCATCTCCTCGCGTGCGTCCCGGATCCCACGCTGCAGCTCTTGCTCGCACTCATCTTTCTGCCTCAGCTCGTCGCGCACCTTCTCCAGCTCCTCCTCGCGCATGCTCATCTCCTCGCGCAACGAGTCCTCTCGCCGCTCACGCTCGCGGCACTCCCGATCGAGGATATTGAGCTTCCGGTGCATCTCGCGCAGCGCCGCCCCGCTCGCTTCATCCATCACGCTGCGTTCGCTCGCCTCCTCCCGGCTTCGCTCCACCTCCTCGCTCAGCCCACGCACGCACTTCTCCAGCTGTGCAACGCGCTTTCGCCAGTTCCTGATGTGGCCCTTCCGGTGGTCGAGCTCCTTCTCGCACTCTGCTATGCGCTGCTGTAGAAGGCCGACGAGCTCGTCCCGCGCGGCTAGGTCTGCCTCATACTGCACGCACAGCTCTGACTTGAGCGCAAGAGCCGTCTGCAGCCGCCATGCATTGTCTTCCTCGCGAGACACCTTGCGTGCGTGAACGGGATGGTCGGGTGGCGTTGGCGGCACTGTACCTGGAGTGAAGAACGTCGTCGCATGAGCACCAAAAGGGTCCTTCTCTTTAGGTCGCGCTGGCGATGGAGGCGAGGACGGTCGCGATGCGTACACCACCTGTAGTGCGGAAGTGTCGTTGATGTCAGCCTCGGGCGCGCCCTTGCCGAACGAGTGAAAGACGGTGTCGCTTAAAGCACGACTCCGGCTCTTCGAGAATGTCGATCCCGGGGGCGGCGTACTCGTCCGCGCCTCCTCCATCGGGCTCGCCAGAGAGCGGAACACCGTTTGGCCGAAGCTGAATGAGTGGCTGCGATCGTGCAAGCCTGTTTTCGCCGGTGGGATGGGTGGCATTGACTTATCCTCGTCCTCATTCGGCGCGTCAGCCTCCAAAATCTCCACAGCGCTGTCCAGCATGGGCACCTCGTATCCTGCGGGGATGATAGGCATGTCCATCTCCGCCGACATGTCGAAGATGTTCGAGACGTTCGGCGGAGGCACTTGCGTCAACATGCTGGGCATGCCTGGGCCCAGCATACTGGGAGTGCTTGGTGCAGAGTTTGCGAACAACTCTTGGGCGGCTGGTCTTGCCGCCTTCGCCTTGTGAAGTCGCGCGGCGAACGATATCTCGTCGGGCTCGCTGCTCGCACTCGATACATCGGGTGTGATCACCTTGTATGCGTCGCGGCTGAAGAACCGCACACTCTGTCCGGTGGCAGGAGTATTGCGATCGCGCAGGATCGACCGGATGGACGCATAGCGTGCATCAGCCGTGGGTGTGACTGGAGGCTTGTTGTCGTGAAGCGACACCGCAGAGTCCTGGGATGGCGTCGCTGAATGTGTGGCGTCATACGGACGAGAACGAAGAGAACCGTAGCGAACGATATCGGCGGGAGAGCCCGAGTGTGAGCGTTTGTCAGATGTCGACACGGTGGACGTTGAGTCTTGGGACGGCCGTGATGCATGCGTTGGTTGTGATTCTTGAGGCGCACGGGATCTTAATGAACCGAACTTGAACACCTCAGATATGGGTGTGCTCGAACGCTCTTGTGCACCATCGTTAGGCGAGCGGTGGCTAGACTCTAAGGAAGAGCGGCCGAGTGAGATTTCAGATACTGTAGAACGATAGATTAGTCTACTCGTCGTATGAAGGGCCCAAAGCAAGGGTTAGCGATGATCAAACACAGAAAGCGCATCACCAGATCATAGTGGCCGAAGAAGGAGACAGTGGGCAAGGCCTCGTTTTACTTCGCAGCGCAATGATAGTGCATTGAGAGTTGGGTCGAAAGCAATAAGAGGAGCGATGGAGACCAATGAGAGAGAACAGAGCACCGACCACGACGACGGAATGAGAACATTGCTAAGCATGCCAACGCTCGGTGATACAGTCGTGCTGTTTTCAATAGCACGACAAAAATGCACATCCAGTGATCCGGAGCGCGCACAAGCGTGACATGGGGAAGACTGACTGAAACCAACACAGCAAGGGGAACGTAGGCGGAGATAAAGGGCAAGAAACATAAAAGAACGATAAGTAATTTACGGAGCACTCACCACTTGCAAGATTCAGGGATGACTTTACTTTCTTCGGGAGCATCAGAGGGCTCACAAGGGGACTGAATGCACCCGGTTCGGATGTTTGAGTGTTAATAGGAGGTGGGTGTGGCTTCCCAGGCTTCTTGAAGATGCTCTTGCGGCCATTCATGACTGGAGATAACGTCGGACTGGAGGGTGGGAAGGGGACGTCCGAGGGAGGCTCCGCGTGAAAGACGGAGAGGTTGGGGTGCTGCTCGTAGACTCCTGCGAGAACTTCGGCCTTGGATGGTGATAGGTCGTCGTCACCGCCGGCGAGTGAAGGTGTTGAGGGGCGGTGCTTGAGTGCGCTGCTAAGCTTGGACCACATGTCGTTGTTTGTCGATGTCGGCTGGGAGTTGTATGTTGCGCGAAGACGAAAGGGGGCGCAGTACTTGTGTTTTGAGGTTATGCTAGTGGGGCTGAGATGAGGTAAGGAGGAGGTGTCGACATGGGATGTGGTGGTAAGCGAACAAGATTGACGCTCTCTCGGGCCAGGCTAGTCGGTTCGGGCGCTAAGTGTTCAACCTCCAACTGCACCAAGTCATGTGAGCGCGACGCGCTCGGCGTCTACGTCCGTGGCGTTACGGTTCTGCGGTTAGATCGGAGTCACCCTTCACACTCAGTGGCGACAAAACGTCTCTAGATGTACCAGCTCTCGCACACTAGAGCAGCCTTGTGCGCTCGCTACACATTGTCGTCCGGGTGTTGACTGAAAAGTGAATGCAGGCTCTGCCTGCCATTGATCAGCAGATCTAGCCTCCTCAGGGTTTATGGATACTCGGCTCGAAGCAACGACGTTTCTATACAATAGAAACGAGAAAGCGCAGATACGACTATAACGGCCAACAGCACATCAAAAGATGAAGCGCTACTCGGGCAATCTCGCAGACGAGGTACACCACAGTAGTGCAACATCATTGGTTAAGAACACAGACACGAGGCGTAGTTCATTCCATCATGTCAAAACGTTATATCATCGCTAATCATGCCTCGGGAGATCTCCACGCGTTACGCTGCTCAAGCAGACTCAGAGTACTGCGGAGGGAGAGGTTCCTTCTTGTCCAGCCCGTACTCCCATTTGCTTGCCATTACCGCCAGCGTGAGCTTCTCTGTGTCGCTCATGCCGCTCGTAGTCGAGGGTGCCTGGACCGGGGCGGGCAGCTGCATAGTGGCAGAAGCAGCATCTTCGGGCTCAACGGCGAGGAAGCCATCGCGCCTCTTCCGATGAGCGATAAGGAGGTCAATGGTGATGCCCTAGGTTCGAGTCAGCGACATGATGAGATTGCACCTTCGTGCGGTCAGCAGCGACTCACCTGGGTCTGCACCAGCATCGGCAGGAATACGTTCGCCGCGACTGACGAGCCGCAGTATGTGCCCATGAAAAGCACCGATATCAGAGCGTACGGCAGCACCGTCTCGATGAGCCATTTCTTCGCGCTGATCCGCCTGGTCTCGGTCTTGTGGTCCGCAGTAGCGACGCGGGAGACGAGGAGGATGGCGAAGATGGCGTGCAGCGACTGCGCGGTGATTACAGGGGCAATGAACGTGCTTTCGTACGGTATCGCTAGGAGGCCTTCATTCGACTCGTTCGCGATATAGACGACCTGTACGACGTCCCAGCCTTATGGGCATCAGGATATGAAGAGACAAAACCAAAGTTTGAGCGGGCAACATACCGTACGCGAACAGCGTGACTAGCACGAGAGGGATGGACACCCAGAGCGTCTTCCACAACGCGACAGTCCGCACACACTGGCTTTGCGGTCAGCACGTTTATCGATAATGCAAGGTATGTTGGCACTCACTAGGAACCCGTCCGCAATGACAGTGCTGACCAAGAGGGCAGCGGCGCTCGCGAGTGTCAAGTCTGGGTTCGAGTTGTTCCAAAAGTAACGGAACGGCGTGCGGCTGTTGATGCCTTCTTGGCCCGCCTCCCAGGCCTGGTTTGTGAAAACGATGCTGCAGATCTCGTAGATCAGCGAGGCGAACCACAGGGCAGACGGGACCGCGAGGAGCAGCCAGCGGTCCCTTGCGGCCTTCCGGTGCCAGGCGCTGACAAGGGCATGACCGAGGGTGATGGTGTGCACACCTGTGGTACTCTCGTCACTAACTGTGTTGCAGGACATTGGCAAGACCGACTCACCGAGGAGGACGGCACCCATGAACAGGCCTGCCGTGACAGAGTTCATGAAGCTACTTTGCAGGGAAGCATTGGGGAACCATGGGCCGTCAAGGCCGTAGGTAGCGACCGGGCTGTCGGCACTGGCCGTGCTACTCACAACACCCGCCGATGGGACGGCACTGAAGGTGCTGGTGCTGTACGTCTGCGTAATCAACGACATATCCGGCGTGCAACGGAACGGGGGAAAGCAGTTAGGTGGATGTCTCGTCGCTTCATTGTGCTTTATACAGCGGCGATGGCGTCGACATGCGGCCCACGGGGAGGATCCTACCAATCAGCGAGGTGGTTACTAACCCGAGCGGACGGCTGGCACTCACATGCCTGCGGTTGAAGATAGCCGCAAGAGAGCTACGGAAGGCGATGATGGGTGATTACGAGGTGATTGGGTTTCATGACGGAGTACGAATGGCCTCTATCCGTAACATCGTTGTGCACGTCCATGGCACAGTGCCTTTGGTCTTCCATTAGCACGTAGCAGAGGGGGCCAAACCTCTCACATAGGAGAGAATTTTGGAGCCGCCTTCGTTGTGGTCCCTCGATGATAGCTCAATGCCAACGAAGGGCCCCTAGAGATCAACCTGCCCGATAACGTGTGTCTTGGCATGAGGACTTAAAGTTAAACAACGGAAGGAGATATGTACTTAGAAAGCAGTCACCGGGTCTGTTATTCTCGGGTTGTATTACCCGGCTGAGGACAAGCTGGAACTCGCCTCCATGTACGTCAGTCAGTGAACTCAAGAGCGCAGCGCGGATGAAGTTGGCGCAGTTGTGGCGCAGCAAGGTGATGTATGAATCCCATGCTTGAGCCTGACGTCTGAAGTTCGCCGCGTATGAAAGACCTGCCAGATGGACTGAACTACCGCTCCCGCAGAACATATCAAACCTGGGAGGTACGATCTTGATCACCCATAGTGAAGAGGAGCATTTCGGACAGCCGGCACTGAATAGAGGTGTGTAGTATACGCGTATACGGCGGTGACTTCATATAGCATTGCATAAGAAGCAGTAGATTGGACCCCTCAGGCTCAGGTACTTGAGTACCGCGGTCAATGATAAACCAACGCACCGAAAGAACCGTGCAAAACCTTCTTGAGCTTGAGCCGGTCCCGCAAGTACGTTCAAATGATACTTATCTACAGTGATCAAGTACTCCGAGCTACTCCGAGTCTTCGCAGCTGAACAGACCTGCACGCGCCTCCTAGACCAGTTCCAAGTCGATCGTCTGGGCGGCATCTGTTGTGTAATTTTCGGGGCTATAGGTGTAGGGTATGCTTTTTGACTGGGAGCGAAGGGGAAAGACTTCACCAGACGGGAAGGGTTTTGTAGGCTATGGCAGCACGGCTTGGATCCGGAGTGAAGGAGAAAGACAAAGAGAGGGTCTACGGTCCCTGTGTTTTGGTTTGGACTGTTCGTCTGCCCTCGCGAGAGTAGCGGGAGAGTGATAGGCGCTTTAGATACGGAGTCTAAACACGTGGAATAAAAATAAAAAATAAAAAAGATAGGCGCTTTAGCTGCAGCAGCGGTGCGGCGGGGCCACCTCATGTACTTACATGTGCACTGGCAGAGACCAGAGAGCCTTCACTGGCACCGCGGTGGACGTGGCGCTCGCCAGACGCGTCGGTGGCGTGTGGCGCTAATCCGATCAGCGCTTGCCTACTAACGTAGCCGGACATTGGTCAATTTGGTGGGCACATCCGAGAGGTTCGCTTCACTAACGACGGTGTTCGGTATGGGGGACATGTAGGATGCCGATAACGCAGGCTGCCTCATAGTAAATACAGGACGAAGAAACAAGTTCAGCAATTTTCTGACCATTTACCGTGACGTCCTCATGTATTTGTTCCGTTCAAACTTCTGCAAATCTACTTTCCCAATATCAATGGAGACGGTGTTTATACCATCACATCCTGCTCGTGCATAGGCTATGGAGTGACTAGTGTCCTACTGACACCGTACCCACTCTGCAACATCTGTGCCCCACCCTTCTGTTCGACCAGAGCACAGGCTAAAGATCGGACTAGTGTGGTCGTGCCCGTCCAGAACACCGGTCTCGATACTACCACCTTTACTAGCATACAGCTGCGCAAACGTCCGAGCAGCGCTCGAGATGTACCGCGGCTCTCTAGCAGCGATCAGGTTGCGGACAGGGGGAAGTCTTGATATCCACTCATCGCGCGCACGACGTAGCATCCCCAACGGTTGGTGGGAAGCAACGTTCTTCGCGCTCCCGTAGTAAGCTTCTGCGGCCGCTCGGAAATGGACGGAGACCTTGTTGGCTGCGGGAATCTCGTAAGGCACGCCGATGAAGATGACACCGCGGAAAGGGGAGGATAGAGTGCAGGTCATGGGGTTGAGCAGGAACCCAGCAACGTGCACGCCACCCGCAGAATGACCCATGATGAATATACGGTCAGTGTCTCCGGCGTCCTTCAGGTTACGGGACACCCAGTTCAAGGCTTCGAGAACGTCTTCGGAGCCCCCGGGGTAGGTAACAGAGGGGACAAGGCGGTAGTCGACGATGACCGTGAGGATGCCTTTCAGAGCGAAGAAGGCTCCGAGGTTGGTGTGTACCAGCTCGCGATGCGGCCAAAGGCGTCCACCATGCGTAAAGCTGCCGCCATGAAAGAACAGGAGGATAGGCGGCCTCGAAGAAGATTTGGAATCTGAGGTAGGTGGCATGTAGACGTCGAGCTACGCCACGGTGGAGGCAGTACAATGTGAGTAGCGCCCAAGACAATAACCTCAGCGGAAGGCATACCTTGTGCAGTTCGGTAGATCCGTATTTGTATGATTCTCTTTTGATGGAATCTATGATAGTCCGTCGCTCTTCCAGCAGCGCATACTCTGTCAATGGTATCCTCAAGTTAAGCACAGCCATCATCTCGGCGAGCCAGTCGAGACGTTGATGTGCTCGCAACGAGAGAACTCACGCTGATCAGAGACATCATCAGCTCTTGGATTGTCCAACTTTTGCAAGTACTCTCAGGACAGAGAAGTCGGTTGTATCTTGAGACGGAATGAGGTACTGGTATAGTGGTCGGGACGTCGGAGTCGTAGTAAATACGTAGCCGCCCGTACAAGAGCGTTGTTGATACTTACTTGCTCAGAATGACATGCCTGCAACGAAGATTGCGAATAATTTGCGGACTTGAAGCAAGGCCATGGCCCACGACTCAAATGGCAAGTCATTTCGATTCGATGTGGTTCATGTTAAGAAGTATGACTACGAGGTGATGATCAATAGCGCGACGGATGCGAACTTCGGTATACACAGCGATGGGTCATTATATCAATACAGGATGTACAGACTACTGCTAGGGACGTGGTCCATTCTATATATTACGCTACAACCGTCTCGCGTCTCGCGCAAGACCTACAGCCGCTTCCACCCCTCGCCCGTAGGCCACTTCAGGTCATCTCGCTCGACCCCAAAGCTCTGCCGCGACGGACTCTCCCGTCCACCGCTCTCCGCGTCCCCCATCTTCAGCTTCCTCAGCCTCTGGCTCCACTCCGGCTCTTCGCCGCCTGTCGCGGTCATCGAGTCCCCGGTGATGTCCTGCCCAACGGAGCCCTCGCCCTCGCCAGCGACCTCGTCCTCACTGTCGATCAGCCGCTCCTCCGCCTCCCTCGCGCTCCAGCGGCCCGCGAGCCCGCCCAACCCCGGGCGCGAGTTCGAGTGCTGCACGAACCCGCGCGGAGTGAACGCTGCCTCCGCCTTGTATCGCGCGCTGTCCAGCCGCGGCGCCGCCTTCTGCCCGAGCGTCGTCAGCGTCTTCTGCAGGTTCGCGATCGGCTCCGGGAGTGCCTCCCCACGCGGTCGTCCGACGCCCGACAGTGAGTGATGCCGGCTCAGGCTATGGTGCCCTTGGATGCCCGGTCGAGTCGGGCTTGCGAACGGCGAATCGACGGGCGACGGCGAGCCTGACGAAATTGGCGGGAGCTGGACGCTCTCGGGGCGCCTCCGCCGCAAGGGTGGGAGCGGCGGCGCGGACGCGTGCATGCTCTTGCTCCGGTACACCCGGGGGAACTCGCCTGTCGTCGTCGGCGAGCTCGGGATGCCCCGTTCGTCGTCAACACCTGCCAAGGTCGGCTTACGATCTGGGTGCGTAGGAGGTGGCTCGGCAGGGAGGTCAGAGAGTGGGCGGGGTGGCGTACGCGTAGGGGAGGTGCATGCTGAGGCGGAGGGCGAGGTGATGTTTCGGGCGCGGGAGAGAGAGATGGGGATGCTGGCGCGTGCGACAGACTCGTACGAGCGCGTGGTGGCGCCTGAGAACGCCGACGCAGGAGGACTCAGCTTTCTCCGCGGCGGAAGAGTCGGTGCTACCCGATCGCGAGGGCGTTCCCGCGCAGCAGA
The DNA here is from genome assembly GCA_000344655.2 of Fomitopsis schrenkii. Classification (NCBI taxonomy): domain Eukaryota; kingdom Fungi; phylum Basidiomycota; class Agaricomycetes; order Polyporales; family Fomitopsidaceae; genus Fomitopsis; species Fomitopsis schrenkii. The sequence continues at coordinate 13,221 of KE504311.1, read as the reverse complement.
GCTGGACGAACCGGAGGAAGATACCACAGTAGCATCCTTCGTGGGGCTGATGCTCCTCGTACGTCGAATCCCATTCCCAGTTGAGACATGAGAGTTACTGCTCTTCAGCACCTCCCACACACGCTCTTGCTCGAGCCTTTGCTCCGCTTTCTTCAAACTCTGCGCGACGCGAGTCGCCTGCAAACTTTGCTGAATGAGTACATTCGGATTGGCAGTGTTCACCGAGATCGTCTCGGGCATCTTAGCTAGTGACGAGTGTCTCGGGGGAGGTATCGGAATGACGGGCATGCTCGGTTTGCGTGGAGGGAGAGGCGGCGTCCGCCCCTCGCTCCGCGCCCGCGCGTTTGGCGGTGGAGGCCGATCGCGCTCGCCAATTGAGGATGGACGGTGACCTTCCTCAGATCCACGTCGTGCGAGGAATGGGTTCGTAGATGGCTTCGGAGGCAGAGCTGGAGGTAATGGTGCGGACTTCGAAGACACCATGGACGGAGGCTTAGGGGGCACATCTATGGGACTGAAGGGATTCTTGTCAGGGGACGGTGGGTCGTAGCTCATAGGGCGCTGGTGGTCTACAGATGGTCGCGGAGGCGCAGGCGCAACGAACTGCTGCTGTGGATATGCTGTGGAACCGATGTTAGCGAAGTTGCGTCGAAAACGAAGTCGGGAACAGCGAAGAAAGGACGATAGTGCTGTACAAACACTCGGGCGATGAGCACCCAGCACCGACGGCCGAGGGTCATTGCCTGTTGAACGCGCTTCCCATATGTCAGAATGGGCGTGAGTCGCTGTAGCGTCCAGTAGCAAATGACACTAGGGCAGCGTTGATACCCAAACGAGCATCGAGAGGGAATGCGGCGTGCTGAAGCAGATAGACGCGGGATGGCACTCACCCTGCACGAATACCAGGCCGTTGTCAACGTCTTTCCCGCCGAGAACATGATAGACCAGCCTCAGAACAGCGAAAAGTTGCCCTCCTGTGAGTAAGTCTCCGGGTGCGAGGTTCGGGCAGAATAGGCGGAGGATCTGCAGCCAACCATTCCCAGTCGTGAGAACGACGTACAGCACGTTTGTGAACAGGCTCACCGAGTCAATCATACCGGGCGCGAGAGTAGCATATCTGCCTCGAAGCCACGCCCTTGCCTCGCGCACGCCGACGTGCATGCTTTCATAGAACGTGTCACCAGCCTTCATGTTCGACTCGTCGTCCTCAACGAGGTCACGTAGGCAGGCAATGTATACGGCGTATTCGGCATCGTTCAGAGCAGAAGAGTGGAGCGTAAGAGGTCGCATGCACACGGATTATCGTTCTTCGGCGAGAGGAAGGTGAAGGAGGGAGGCGAGGAGGAAGAGGGGCGGCCGCGAGGCAAGACGCGCCCGACGCGTGCGCGGTTGCCGAGCCGCAGCCTCAAGCGGCCTGCCCAGCGCGTCCATCTTGCGTCCATCTGCGGCTCAGTCGGGCTTGGGCAACTTGGCTATGTTCTCCATCCTTTGACTTCACCGCTCTTCAACATCATACGGCCTTGTTCTCAAACAGCGAGCGCAAGCCCGAGTCGAGTATCCGAGGCAGCACGGCCCTATCAACGCGCATGAGATGAAGTCATAAATGTCATCTTGATGTACGTGGGCCGAGCTCGTGATTGCTATGTGAATAAAACCGTGGCACATGAGGCCTTGAGGTCGTATCCGCTCTAGATCTAGCCTACATGTTCGTGTCGAAAGCGATGTCTGTCTGGGGCCATGGGTAGTATTCGAATTCACAGGGAGCGGCGTATACGTAGCTAGCATGACTAGAAGCCCAGCGTAGTGACTAACATCGCGTCCACAGCTTCAGGCATAGTAGTAAGCAGTCATTTCCCCGTCACGCGTAGATATTAGGTCACTCATACAGAACAGACCTCCGGCTAAGAATAATACCCTAAGTGCGCAATCGCACACATGGTTGAACATGAGAACAGCTGAAGTGCTCATGGGATGCTCACGGGGACTATTCACGCCTCTTTCTGTCCAACCATTCCCGTCGAGTATATATGCACCCCAGCACGTCCAAGACTCGCAATATCGACTAGTATGCCAGGTGAAGTCCCAGCTCACAACTACCCAGAGGGGCAGCACACTGCCCCGAGAGGCCCATTCAAGCTCGGAGACTTCTCAATCGACGAATACAAGCCCATCAAGGTCGTTTGCATAGGTGCAGGATTTAGTGGTATCATCGCGGGCATACGGTAAGTCACACATGGAACATTCACGGCGTTCAAGGCCCGTATCCAACGGGGTTAGGTTACAATGGTCTAGCTGGGCATTGTCGGATTAGACCTATGTAAACGCACCGGTCAGCGTAGATGGGAATTGTCGGATTAATCATATGTACGCTGAGAAGAGATAGGTTAGCTAGGCGCAGATTAGCTTAGAAATCTGCCTAGATGATGTTCGTCCTAGTCGGGCTAGACGTCTAAACGCATATAAGCCCGTGTAGCCTAAGCTGGGTTATCCAGCATATGCGAAGAGGGCGCGTACATGCGGTTACTCGGTCTAACCAGGTATAAGCTAACCATCATCTACAACATCTAGCTCTCAAGTATTCCTATATCGCACTACATCACCGACCTCACACTCGGATTATACGGGTCTTGAACGCGGTGATTGACTCTCGAGCCCGACACTGACGAGCGTGGCGCAGTTTTCCGCAGCGCATACCTAATGTACACTTGACAATCTACGACAAGAATGCAGGTATCGGCGGAACATGGTTCTCCAACAAGTATCCGTGCGTCGTACATACTCTGACTCCTTGACGCGTCCGCATACGCTAAGGCGATCTATGAAGAGGCTTAGCATGTGATATCCCAGCACATTGCGTACGTCTGTTATTCGTGATACAGGTTGCCGCTTCTACTGACGTCAGACAGTACCAACTTACCTTTGAGCCAAAGGTACGCGCTCTGTGGTGTGTCACCGTGTGGTCCTCGTCCTCACCACTCACCACCAGACAGATTGGTCGGCTTTTTACGCCCCTGGCCCCGAGATTCGGGCCTACCTCCAATCTGTCGTCGACAAGTACAAGCTCATGCGCTACATAAAGCTTCAGCACCGCGTCGTGCACGCTCGCTACGACGAGCCCTCAGGCAAATGGCACCTCCGCATCCGGCGCCCGCGCGACCCCAGCACGCGACCTCGCTCTCCGCCACCGCCCAAAGCCTCCGGGCATCCCGGGCCGGACAGCGATGCGGAGGAGCTGTATGAGGAATTCGAAGACACCGCGGACTTACTCTTCACCGGCGTCGGCAGCCTGAGCCGGTGGAAGTGGCCTGAGATCGACGGGCTGAAAGATTTCGAGGGGAAACTGTTCCATACTGCTGACTTCGAACTCGAGGGCGGGAGCAAGCCGTGGCAGGAGGCCGTGCACGATTGGGTGGACAAGCGTGTTGGAGTCATTGGGGTGGTAAGCGCTGCGCCAGTCCGCTGTATGGAAGGCTAGCGAACGAATAGTTGTGCTGACTGCGACTTACAGGGCTCAAGCGCCATCCAGATCGTGCCTGCTCTCCAACCCAGGGTCAAGAAGATCGTGAACTTCGTGCGCGGTAGGACGTGGCTCTCGACGCCATTTTCGGGGGCGAAGATGGCGGAGCTCATGAAGCGAGATCCCGAAGCAGCAAACTGTAGGGCCCTTCATACCGCTCCCGATGTTGTCAATTAATGATACCTCACAGACGTGTTCTCGGAAGAGGACAAGGAGCGGTTCAAGGACCCGGAGTACTACAAGCAGTTCAGACACGAACTGGAGTCTGATTTGAATGTAGGTCCATCCGCATTGATTCGTCAGGTAAGACTTGCTCATGAGACGATTCTAGAGCGTGCATGCGTCCACTATGAAGGACAGTCCTGCTCAACGTGCTGGTCGTGCCGCGTTCCATGCACACATGATCAAGAAGCTCGCCAAGAAGCCTTGGATTGCCGACTTTCGTGAGCACACAGCAGTCCCTATCTCCCATCGGTCGACTGAGAGGCGCAGTGATCCCCGAGTTTGGGGTCGCATGCAGAAGGCTGACTGCGGGACCTGGTTATCTGGAGGCCCTGTGCGCAGACAACGTGGGATCGCTCTGTCTCCGCACCCGTACTCCGCACTAACACGCATACACCCCCTCAGGTTGACTTCCAGCCCACTCACATCAAGCGCGTTACCCCGAAGGGCATCGAGCTCGTCGACGGCACACACGCCGACCTCGACATCCTCATCTGCGCGACCGGCTACGACTACTCCTTCCAGCTCGACTTCCCGATTGTCGGACGTGAGGGCGTCACGATCCAAGAGAAATGGGCGCCGCACCCGGCGACGTACCTGGCCGTCTGTACCGACGGCTTCCCGAACTGGTTCATGGCCCTCGGCCCGAACAGCGGCGTCGGGAGTGGCTCGTTGCTCGTCCTCATCGAGCGCCAGGTGGAGTACGCGATTGAGGCGGCGCGGAAGATGCAGAGGGAGAGGCTGAAGAGTCTCGAGGTCAAGCGGGAGGCTGTAGCCGATTTCGACGAGTACCTGGAGGTGAGCGTTGGCATGACCTGGAGAGAACTCGAAACTTGAAGTGGACCCTCAGAGCTACTTCCCGAATACGGTGTACAGCGAGAAGTGTAGGTCGTGGTACAAGATGGGCAAGGTGGATGGCCGGGTTGTCGCTCTCTGGCCAGGTACGCCAGCACCTCATCTGGTCTCTTCTCTATCCTCAGTCTCCTGATCCTTACGCAGGCTCCTGTCTGCATGCCGTCCGGGCCATTGAATATCCTCGCTGGGAGGACTTCAACTATGAGCTGCCGGAGGGCATCAAGAATCGTATGCACTGGCTGGGAGATGGTCAGACGTATAACGAGAAGACGATGACTGGCGACCGTAAGTGCTATGTCCGCCTTCAATACTCGTCTCACTGGGAGTCAACAGGGGCATGGTACCTGAACGACGACGAGCTTGATATCCCACCTGGTGCGTACCATAGCCTACACAGCCCAGCACAAACGTCAGTTGACGCCAGGACTAGTACCTCCCAATTAGATTCCATCAAAGTCATGGCGGCGACATGGTTTGACTTGCCGTAAACTAGGCGAATCAGAGTGATGCTGCCCGTCGCGGGATAGAGCTCCTGCACGAATGCCGGGATGTTCCGATACCTCGAGGCCGGCGGGACGGCGAAGCAGTTGAGGGAGCAGAACGGTAGGTCCTGCGCGCCGGTCACCTGCAATACCAAGCGGGTCACGCTACTAGTAAGTCGAGAAGCGGGTTATAGTGAACTATGTCGGACGCACGTATCTCAATGTGAAGACTGTGCCAATAACACCAATTGTCGGGGATCATCGTAAGGTAAGTTACCGGGGTGTGGATGAGTCTGGCGTGCGGGACACTGAAGGTCGTGCCGTGCGCAAGGTATTAAGTTCCGCGTCCCTCCCTTCACCCCATACTTAGGTCCTTGTCTTGGTCTGCCTAGTACGGAAAACTAGCGTTGTCCACTTATGGTGAGCTGCCTTACTTAAACCTTATCTTCTCCCGCTATAAAATACATCATTCACCCCGGCGCACGAGTTGGCTATGCCTGCCAGCTCGGTAAGGACAACCCTTGCAGACCTTGCGCATCGCCCGCCCCAATGTCCAGTATCTGCAAGCTGCCACGATGCAACAACCCGGTGTTCATTGGACACAACGGCGTGCCCAGCGAGTACTGCTCAAACAGACACCGCCTGTGAGCTCACTAACTCAAAATGCCCTTCAATCATTGACACTGGGCTCGTGCAGAGACGCAATGAAGAGTGGTAAGGTGGAAGCTTGCCTCCTGTAAGCATGGTTCGCGCCTCCTTTCGAAGCTGCCGATCCTTACCGATAGCAAACAGCTGCTGGAAATACCCCAAATCGATGGTCGACGGCAAGTTGAGCGACTTTTGCTCCAAGAAATGCCGCGACGATGCGTTCAATTCTGGTAGAGAACAATGCCTTACTCCCCGCCATCAGAACAATAACGGTGTCGTCTTCACAACTCCTCTCTTGTTAATGATTCCGAATGACCAAGCTGCGTTCGGAGATGGTAAGCCGATGCCCTCACCCAGGTGCGTCTTCTGTTGGTGTGGATAGGACAGGCGTCTCATGCGATGGATGCCATAGCCCCCGATGGGGTATGACGCGGTCGTGGCCGAAGTGGGCTACATCGACGAGGCCATTGGTAAGGATCTCCCTCGTTCTTGCGGACATTGTACTAATGCAATGGATCATGATTGCGCTTCCCTCTGCGTGCAGTGTACACGGTATGTCTATCCTGCTCGACACGCACGAAATGGCTCGGCGTCTGACATGTTCAACAGAGCGAAGCGATCCGCCCGCTTTTTTTAATCATCAATAAGCCCTGATGAGTGTAACTGGTTGGACATCTGCCCGGGAGGGTTTTCCGGTGTAACGACACGGGAGATGTGCTTATCTTGGAATTGCTTCTCATGCATCATGATCATGGCAGTCCTACCGGTTATGTAATACTTGCCCACTTCCCGTAAGTTAGCTTCCGTCAGGTCTCTCTTGTAGCGCTGCGGTGAGCCGAGCCGGGAGGGTGTGGCCTGTAGGCGATGCTCCTCAACGACGTCCGTGTGATCAAGATCTAAGGGAGACGAGAGCCTCACCCAGGAGGTGCGTATTCTGTCGGTGTGGGTAGGGCGGGTGTCTCACGCCGGTCTAGTAGACGGACATCAATGTGAAGACTATGCCAATAACACCAGGAACATTATATGGCAACTCACCGGGGTGTGGACAAGTAGGACGTGCGGACAGTGGTCGTGCCCTCCGCAAGGCATCTTCCCCGTCCCTCCCCTGAGCCCATAGGTCTTTATTTGTTCTGCGTATGGGAGACTAGCGTTGTCCACTCATGGTCTGCTTTATCCCTTATTAAACCTTGTTCTTTCCCGTTATAAGATGCATCACTAACCCCATGGCCTATCTTCCGTAACTACCTGCAGCCACGCGCACCAGCTGGTTCAGCACCATCACAGTCCCCGCGCCTCGCCCTCCCCGATGTCTAGTATCTGCAAGCTGCGGGGATGCATCAGACCGGCGCCCATTGGGCCTGAGGGCTTTCCCAGCGAGTATTGCTCACCCGGACACCGCCTGTGAGTCCACTGACTTCAGTTGCCATCCACATCGCATAATCACTGAGATTTTGCTCATGCAGAGACGCAGTGTCCGATGATTGGCTCCGATAAGCATTATTCGCACCTCGAAATGCCCTATGCTGATAATCAACGGCAAGTATCGCTGATGCTTTGTTCAAGTTGCAACACAATGACACGTATAGATCTGGTAGAGAACATCATACTTCTCGTCCATCAAGACGATAACAGTTTTCACATATTGGGGCTTCCGCACAACCAAGCCCCGCGCAACGATGGTAAGCCGTTGATGCACGGTATGATTCCGCCCGAAGAGTCCTGCCTCAAGTGCCGCCTTCAGTATTGAAACAGTTCAGAGACCAATGGAAGCACACGAACTCTCCTACAAACGTGGTGCATGCAAGTCCGCTTTACCTCCGTGCTAATCCGCCTGTCACGCCCGCTCACATACACTGGTTACTCGCGTCAGATCTGGCGGATTCACTGCGACCGGGGCCACATAGGGTTACTCTCACTCAGGTGCGTCTTTTTGTGGTGTGGATAGGACGGGCGTCTCATGTGATGATTGTCATAGCCACCGGCGAGGTACGACTCTGTCTTGGGCGAGCCTGGGGCAGAGCTGAACTACGACGAGGCCGTTCGTAGGGATATCTTGTTCTTTCCCGCGGAGAATTTGCTGATGCGATGATTCGCGCTCCCCTCTGTGTGTAGTGTACAGGGTACGTGTATCCTGGTATGGAATGGCTGAGTGTCTTATGTGTTCGGCAGAACGAAGCGATCCGCCCGCTCTTTCTGGTCATCTATAAGCCCTAAATTGTCCTGGTTGGCATCTGGCTGGGATCCCCGACTCCTCCGAAGGGAGGAGGGCTCTGTCCAACCCAAGTCGTGTCGACTGCTGTGCCATGAGCCGTCTCAGCCGTGGGAAAAATGGACACATTGAGGATCGCGCTATACCACATATGGCGAGAGTCGGCGTACTCACGGCCGATTACTGCCTACGACCGCTCGAGGGTGCTCGAGGGCTGTTCGAGGACTGTTCAAGATAAATTAGACTGAAAATTAGTCTCGGGGCCCGAAGTTCTTCCGTGAATGTAGTGACTATGATTCAAGCAACCCTCATTGTTTTTGATTCAGACTATGGCAAGTACACACTATACTCAGTCATGATTGCTTGTTGTTCTATCTTATACCGAAGTCCAAAATACTAGGCACCGGGGGCAATGCACGCAGTACGGTGTCCGAAAATCTTAAGAAAAACCGCCGGGCGTGACGATCTCTGCGTATTATGCGCGAAATACGAACAGTCAACAAAATATTAACATTTTCGCTACATGTTCGTCACTCCGAACATTCTCCGCCCCTTTCATCTCCACTTATGCCGAAAATCGTCAGAATTACCGAAGTATGTTACAATATCACAAATTAGAAGGATATTTATTATCTTCGTGTGCTGTTCGCATGACTAAAACACTACGGACATTCTGTGTTGTCGAGCACCGAAAATGGTACGAAAACCATAGGAATATTCAGCATTTCTGGAGGGATTTAGGCCACGAAAAATGATGTCTTTTTCGCCACTGAACGTGGAGAATGTTCGTTGGCCGGACTTACCGAATCTGCGAGCACAAAACATTGTGAGAAAAGAACGTATGCTCGGTGCCCGGAGATACTACATCTTCGTCACATGCTCGGCCTCCGGCTATGTCGTATGTTCGAAGGTGATTCAGTTT
>KE504310.1:9128-26772 GCA_000344655.2 Fomitopsis schrenkii | reverse complement strand
ATTCATTGATGCAAAGCCCGCGAACTGAAGAGTGTATGCGCAACTATGCTCGATACAATTGTGTGCATGCCAGAAAAGATGGAAAACTGAGAAGGGGAAGTGCCACAAGCCAACATACAGGACAGGCTTCGAAGATCTAGTCATCGCGCCAGATGTCTGGTCGCAGCAGAGGCTCACCCCCGTACCCCGAGTTCGTCAGCCAGGATCTGCAACGCCTATGGACAGAATTTCGTGAGCTTCGAGCATGCGGCAAGCTGTCTGGACGAAGGCAACTTACGAGGTGCTTGCTGAAGAAACGGCCGTGCTGGAAGGTACCCATCGCGATCCAGAAGCCAGGATGACCCGTCGGGCGGAAGCACTTGTTGAGCTCACCCTCTGCATCCAGTCCCCAGACTTGATCTCCGATCTTCTCTGTTATGGACTGCCCGAAGAGCGAGGTCACGTTGGTGACCACAGGTAAATATCCCGTCCTGAGAACAAAGTCCAGCGATGAAGGCGCGCATCATCCCAGGTGAAGAAGGTATACGTACGCGCAGACAACCACATCAGCGGGAAGCCGGGAGCCGTCGGTGAGCACCACACCGTCTCGCTCGAAGCGGGTTATCTCTCCACCTTTGACCTGGCAACGGAATCATGGGCATCGAGTATCTCTGCCGACTATCGTAACACACCTTCACCTTTCCGTCGATGATAAGCTGCCCGCATCCCATGTCAAGCACTACACAGACCAGTCAGCGACCGTCCAGATGTCAAGTACGCTGTGAACTCACTCGTCCCCGACGCGGTCCGCTCGAAGAAGAAGCCTAGCAAACCAACCTCCCCTCCGCCAGGCGTAAGCTCCCAGGTAAGCTTGAATCCCGCATTCGCGAGTCCGTCCAGGAGCTCTTTATCGAAGGCCTTGATCCGCTGCGTTCCACCCGCTGCGGAAAGCCGCAGGGCAAGTGCATGAGGCATGGAGTGATTCATAAAGTCCGAGTCCTCGACCGCGAACTTCTCGTTGAACGTCACATCGAATATTATCTTGTCTGACGTGCTCGCTGACATGACACACGTCGCACTCCGTTGTATCATGGTGACCTGTGCATGTAAGTAGAGGAGCAGGGGTGAGTCAATCGTGTTTGAGTGTCAGCCAATTCTACGATACGTACACTCTCCGCACCCTTTGCTACAAAATCAATACACAGATCATGCGCAGCGTTGCACTGTGCGGACGGAGATGCCACGTCAGCCTTCGTCGCAAGATGCATTCAGTGCAAACATGCTCACCGCACCCACGACGATGACGCGCTTACCCTTGAAGGGCGCCGCCCCGTGGTGCTCATCAGAGTGGTATAGCACGCCCTTGAATTCGGAAACACCAGAAAAATCTGGCATATAGGCCTTGCCCATACCCGCCGCCATGATGACGTGACGCGGTGTGAGCTCGATCTTTTCGCCTTTGCGATCTACAGTTACCCTCCACCTCCCACACTCCTCGTCATACGTCGGGGTGGGTAACACCGTGGTCGACAGCCAGACATTCAACTCTTGGCCGATTGCATAGGATTCGAGGAAGTCGGCTACTTTTTCCTTCGGGACGTACTTCGGGAACGTTTTCCTGCGGATTGGGGGATCAGGCGCTGATTTACAGCGAACAACATATAGGAAAAAAAGGGGGACGGAGGGCAGAAAAGAGTGCTCACGGCCAGGAATCATACAGAACTGGAACACAAGTTGACCACGGCGGTGAGCAGCGAGCGGGTCAGCAGTAAGGCTTATTCACTCACCTGCACAATGCTGCGCGGTCGTATGGAGCGTCAAGTTCGGATACCTGCACCACATCCCCACATCAACACACTCGTCAGTATCTGCGGTAGCTCGCACATGGCACACACTACCTCATACGCCACACATCGCCGACACGTGCCGTCTTCTCGACCACTAGTGCATGTACACCCAGCCGTCCAAGTCTGGCTGCGCACATAAGCCCTGTCTGTCCGCCACCGACTGGATGGGCTACATCAGGTTGTGCGTTCAAACCCGCGCCTACGAATACGCACCTATGAGAACAGTCGGGTCCTTTTCGATGGCGGCCATCTTAGCGGCATGGACCTCCTCCCAGGTCGCATGGCCAGGATAGAGACCGAGGGGACGATTCTTGGGTTCCTCGCGATCCTTGATGTCTTCGAGGTTCATGAAGACAGAAAAGGCCTTCCACTCCGAGTTGGGATCGGGAACTAAACGGACGAAGCCACGGCCCAAGCGCGGCGGGGATGAAAGAGTGAACTCAAACGCGCCCTGTACCCCTTTAGCGGTGCCACCGGGGATCGCGAACTCGCTCGGAGGACCGAGTGTGGAGGTTGTCTGTGCATGTATATCGTGCAGACCAGCTCGAGAGAAACGAGTGGTATCCTCATCTCCGGCGATTTTTTCCGATAGATACTGCACAAGCTTGTCGCGGCCGGCAAGCGATCTGAGCTCCCACGAGAAGCAGAGTAAGTCTATGAGGGTCAAACATGAGTATGGTGGTCTGAGGGCTTGAAGATATAGCTTCGTGACCGGCAAGCAGTAGCACTGACCTCGCATCCAACCGGTAGGAAGGAAAAGGCGGACGAATGCGTCGAGGTCGCCCACATCGGCCGCATCGCTCATGCGACGGAGCCAGTCGTTGAGAATCGCAAGGGAGTCAGTCGTAGGAGCAGCAGGGGATGCCATCGTCTTGTCGCTTGTAGGGCAGGTTGATAGTGCTCGCAGACCGCCGGTGTCGCCACAAGGAAGACAGGTAAGCTTCCGGATCCGAGATGCTGCAATATATAGAAGATGTAACGACCGATACGTTCAGACCACAAACTAGCGATACTCTGGTATTCGCACCTGCTTTCCCAAGTGAGCGAATGATGATCATACTTTCACTGGCCGCCGGCGGGCAAGGGTACGGAGTCAAACCCACAAGCTCGTCACCTGGCATTTGTAACCCCTACGACCACGGTGAGCTTCACATGTGGCAATCGTAGCATGCCGCCGCGCCGCATCAACCACGACGTTCCAACACCGCTGAGGCGGTGTACTAAACCCCTGAACGAGTTAACAGCAACGAGAGCAACGAGTCGCGGTCACATACCAGGCATATCCAGCTTGCCCACGCCTTTGACTTCTCGAGACGTTGCCCTGGGGGAATGAAAGATCGAAGCGGTCTCTCAGGTTCTCGAATCATTGTGGTCTGCGTTCCGTGATAGTAGCACTGACAGGACTGCCAGTGAGCGTGTCGGAGATGCGGCGAGGCAGTGGTGGATACAGAGGTGTCCGGGGTCCCTCTAAATGCCATCTGTCACATCGCGTCCCTCTGCCAGAAGTGGCACTCGACTGTCGACGTCGTCTACGAGCACTATTCAAATAACATCCATCTCACCGCTCACGTATCAGAACAGAAGTTGGACGAGCCAGAGCGGCACTGTTGCGGGTCGAGGAGGCACCAGACACGACGCATTAAGTCCTACCAGCACTCGACCTGCCAGGGGCGTGATTGTATCCTGACGCGGACGCCGCCGGGTCCACTTGCTCGTGTCATTCTACTTACGTTCGTCCACCGTCCGGCTGACCTTTGTACCGCTGACCATCCGCTGACCTATGGTTCAGTTGAATGCCCCAGGCTGAAGCGCTGAAGCGCTGACGGTCGACTCGTCCGCACATGAAGTGCGTGTACGCCTTCGTGCGGTCCGCGCTGCCACGGTAGTACTACTGCCGCCTCCCCTCTTCACGGCTTCGATTCAGAACGTCACGGCTGCCGCGTGCTGTTCGCCCAGTTTCCAGCAAGTGCTCCGTGATAGCGAGTGTTCTAGTTTAAATCCAATCGTGATTCATCTGACCGTCTACAGCATTACGAAAGTTACACTCACGAACCTGGGCTGTACCTCCAATCCTCCGGCGCCGGATAGCCAGCGCGATGCATATTTTTGAACTCTCCAGCGGTCGAGCCCCGCCCTTGACATATCAGAAACCTTCTGTTGTGTACGTCTGAGTACTCAGATCTGACAGACTGTTCCTGTCTCTCTCTACATTCTATGCGTTGCTTCCCAGCGCCGCGAGTCGTGTGGTCGTACTCTCGTGACCCCCTCAACAAGCTCAGCTTGCGCCTTTCGCCGCACGTCCGGGTCCATCGCCGCATCGCAAAGAAGAACGTTGACAGTGTAGCAAACGGCTGTTGCTCTACACCGTTCCAGATATGTTGCCAATATGGTTCGGTCTCTGTTGGCTATCGCAGTAGGAACAATCACTGAGCGAAACAAAGGCTAAGCCGAAAGGCTCGAGACAAATCTCCGCCGATGTGTCTTGCCACTCGCACCCCGTCCACCCCTGCAGCTGCACCCTCATCTCCGCTTCCGCTTCGGGTTGGTAGAATGATGATGCCGTACTCACGCATCATGTCTACCTTTTCTTCTCGACCATAGCCTGGCCGCCCTCCCGCACCTATTAACGCTGTGCCGATACCATGTATGCACCGATGCGGCACATTCATTCCTCTGAGCCATTGTATTGACAGTGCTTCTTTGTAGTAAAGGCATGTAGTGAGAGTGCGGGAAGAGCGGCAGATAGACCGTCGATTCTTCAAGGATGCCTGCTTGCGGTTGAACGGCCACTCTGATCATCGAGACCATCCGTTCAATGCATTATAAGGGGCGCGAAGTGATCAAGTGATCAAGTGCGGTCCTCCACACAGTCGTTCTACCTTGGGCATATACAGGGATTCTCCGCCGCACGCCCGCACAGAGATGGCACATATTTCTTCGGGAAAGAAAAACAGAGGAATCCCCCACCAGTCCTCTTCTTCCTTTCCATATATGCGATTACACTGTGTTCTGGTCTGCATGGATGTTCCCGTAAAATAACGGCTTAGGAGCCTAATAGTGTAATCTTTCAGAATGGCATTTCTGTGGCTGGCAAGTTGGGACTCACGTCGGCCAAGAGATCTGTGGCTCCGAATGCCTTCATGATGTCGGACGACATGTGCCTAATACAATTGCTGACCTGGGCGTTGACCTCAGGCAAGTGCACTCACTGTTTCAATGCATCGGCGTTCGCGTATCTTTGACTTCAGGTCAGCTTGTAATGTGACATTGGAAGGTGGCAGTGCGCCAACCTTTCCCAGACGACCAGGGTGTCTTCTGCCCTCCCAAATGTATACTCCAGAGTGCCAGGCTCATTGACTGTCGCATGTTCCTTGAGCTTATCTGCCCACTTCACTAGTTCGTCTCCGGTGCCTGGCTTTCCCACAAGCTGCAAGGCATTCAAAGTCAAACAGCGTATCATGAGCCCGAATGAGAACGTCGACCTACCTGGGCCGTAATAACGAGCTCTCCTTTTATGTGCGCGAAAGTAGTGCTCATGCTGAAGAAGAAAGTACCTAGAGCGGTCAGTGTCAAACTAGAGGGGCCCTGTTTATATATGAAGTCGCAGATCAGAGCACTGATGTGACAGATAACGAGAATTCCGCTCCTGTGATATTGATGCAGAGGTAGTGCGCCATGTGCCTGAGTATCGGGTGGGTTCAAGTGAGAGTATCGAATCAGCCATAATTACTGTTATCTCACAAACACGGATCCGAGTCTTCCACAAAACTCATGATTACTTCAGGCGAATTGGGAGGGACAACTTCGATAAAGCCTGATCTCACGATTGGCTGAATATATATGGATTCGCACGATACATGCAGAAAACAGTCATGAAGCCACTATGAGACCTGTAGCAGTGTAGCCTGCTGCCACTGTATACCCCGCACTCCACTGACAAACGCAAATGTGGTCACGAGATGCGACCTGCCCCACACCTTCAGCATGCTTAGTCCGTGAGGAATGTCTGCTTGTTCAATGCGCTTTCCACCTATATGTTTCGCATAGTTAGCTTCCGGTACTCGCAATGAACAGTTGTATCCTACGTCAAGCGAAGGGTTCTCCGTGGAGCCAAAGGTATCCATGCAGATGGTCACCGCAGCAGAAGTAGTTTTATTTGCAGGGGTAGCACCCTATGACCGCTTGATCTTAGCTTCCGCATGAAAGACAAGCACTGTTGCGTACAATCTCATGGGATCTTGCAGCTTGGAAAGCAGTATTGCTCAGGTTGGCGGACCCGCTTAGAACCGGTTTTCCTTCAAGATCTCGGCGAAGTCTTGCGCGAACATTGAGTCTAGGGAGATCATTCAAGTCTCAATCTGAGAAGAAACAGAAATGTAGTCACTTACGACGTCAAAAGTGCGTTCGTGTATACTAGGGATAGTCAGCCTTTTACATCTCCAAAATCCAGACTGGCTCGCGCACATTTTGAGACCTGAAAGTACACTCCCAAGAATATGACTGAGGCCACAGTCCGTAATGATGTTAACACATTTGTCTGACATGCGCATTACTCACAATTTGAGGGCATAGTTGTGAACTATCCATGCAGTCAGTTTGCG
This sequence comes from Fomitopsis schrenkii, assembly GCA_000344655.2. Lineage (NCBI taxonomy): Eukaryota > Fungi > Basidiomycota > Agaricomycetes > Polyporales > Fomitopsidaceae > Fomitopsis > Fomitopsis schrenkii. The sequence goes on along the minus strand of KE504310.1, from coordinate 20,345 downwards.
GAGGATGATGCCGAGAAAGTCTAGGGGACTCACACAAATGAGATCGGCGGTGGTAATTATACTTGTGAGTAGGCACGTCTCTACGGAACACCTTGTCACGTTGGATTCCTGGCAAATACTCACTCGAAGTAGTTACCAACTGTGAACACTAGGTGAGAGATCAGTAGTGAGTACAAGTCACAACCAATATGAAATCACATCCATACCAAGAAGTCGAGATACTATTCGGTCCGTTTTTTGGATCCCGCTACGGGAGCGCAGAAGATAATAAACCATTGCAGCAGCGATGATGATATCACTCGCTGTTGCCACTGCAAGTCTAGGGGACCCTTAGATAGACTGTATCGTAGAGCTCGAGTAGATATGTTCTCACCCTGCTTTGATGCTCCATGTAAACTCGTGCTCGTATCGCACATACGGAAGAACATTGAAGGATGCCCAGGTAGTCACAACGCTGAGCGCAAACCGCACGAGGCATAGAGCGCCGCAAATTCCAGTGATAAGCCTGTTACGCCCCAGAATCCACACACGTGCAGTGAAAAACATCTATGGTAGTATGGTTAACGAGCTGTTTTGTATCAAATGCGAAGAAAGGCTGCATAAGAGACAAAACCAATGCCCACCTGACATGCACAGGCTATCAATGTAGAGATAACTGTGGACAGGTCGATGGACCATACACCGTTTGTAAGCACGATGGGGTTCATGTAGTTGGCGATGGCGTCTTCGATTTAAAGTCATGGAACGTAGATGTCATAAGTGATTCGGAGCACTCACAATGATATACGGCATGGGTGATGCAAATGCTATGGAACGTGTCAATGATCCTGTCATTTGTAGTATGAGTGGAGTACAGAGTAAATTATAGAAGGACCTTACCAAAGGCCAGCCACCTGGAGCCATACACCGGCGCATGCATGAGACCATATCCTGGCAGGGTCTACCCAAATTACGCACGAAGACTTTCAGGAGCAATCTGTCCTTGACAAAGGTATTGAAGTAATGGTAAGTTTGTAGAGAGGCGATCCCGTATAGACTAGAGTAATGAGAGGGATGTCAGTTTCCTTATGGGACAGGTAGTAGGCTACAAATGGCTCGCCCAGTTGAGATAATGGCACCGATATACAATGCACCAAGTGTCGTATTGAAATCAATTTTCAGCATGGCTGGTTGAGACTGAGGTCCGGTTCCGGACATGGTGGCCTAATGGCTGCAGCGTAGTTAACTATTTCAGTTGCTATTGAGCAGTACGGCGGTGCGCCAGAAATTGCGGGGGAGTAGTCCGTGTGGTCAAGTTCAAAATGTATGGTAATTTATATCTTTCACCGTCACGAGTTACTAGACAGGGGGACATGACTTGGTACCCCATTTGTTACTTGAAACGCTTGTGTGACTCGGTGATGTCGTTGATCGATCTTGATGCCCATGTGCTGAAGAATACGATGATAGATGAAATACTTCAAGTGCAAGATATTGCCGCCGAGGAACAGGGCGACGGACACTGATTGGTACCTCAAACGTTATAGCCTCCTTGTGTCAACAAACGTCGGAAAAATGATCTACACCACTCGAACAAGCCAGCATATGACCAAGCGATGTAAGATACCATATCCCCGTCTTCACGTCTCTACTTTTCGACCGATACCACGTTCCTGAGGAAATAGGATGAAGAGTGAGTCGGTAGCTGCCGATGTACCACGCGTCCACATGATCCCATACAAAAGAATGTACCGGCACAATGTGATCAGTTGCTTGGATGCTGCTGCAACGCCGCTGCACATCTCTCCCGATCATTGCCAGCAAAGCTTTTATATCTCACTCAGGACACCTCATGTGAGTAGTGAGAACTGCCAGATAGACATACTACTGGTAGTCACCTGGGGGGAAGATTAAGCAGCGACAGGTGCTCTCAACTCTCGGCCTGTCACTACTTGTGTCGAGGAACCTTCGGCGAGGAAGTTCGCCGTTACTCAATAAGACATTATCTCTGCGGAACCAACAAGAGCAAGTGTATTGACAGTATTTGAGATCTCTAACCATGTTCGTAAACCAGGCCGAAATCCTCGTTTGGCTCAGGCTGTCTTTGTTGTTGGCTTGTTATAATCAATAATGGTAATGACGCTCTATGAGACGCATACCCCATGGCAGGTGTTACCCTCTCTGTGTGCGCTTTTGAGCGTCCAAACACGGTACAGCATGAGTAACATAACAAAACGATCTCAGTAGAAAATAGTAACAGAACGGAAGACAATCTGTCCGCAAATATAAAAGTTCCTACGTGGTCTTCATTTCACACGGTTGCGCCCGAGCCATCGCGCTACAGTAAAGAAGGCAGCGCCGACTAAGACACACACCTATTTCCACAGAAGTTTAAATCATCAACACCTCTTGTAGACAGTGTCAAGTTGTGGCTCACCGCGGAGAATATGATCGCCCTGATCCAGTGATAACGATCGGTGAGCAAGGCGCCTGCAATGGGTGTACCTATAAGAGCGGCAAAGCTGTTTGTAGTAAACGTGAGTCCGTTCCTCAACCTATAGTACATCAGCCTCCCGCGCTGGAAGAATCAACTTGAAGCATACCCAAGTTCCTCAGGGCTGCGGGATAAGGACACAACGGCGGCCACGATAAGTGCAAGATCTGTACAGATGTATGAATATACGAGAATAAAATCATGAATCTCTGACGAAGACCCTCACATGCTCCGGAGAAGACACCATATATCACAGCAACAACGACCATAGTAGCAACATTTCTGTAAGAAGACCCAATTGAGAGGCTTATTCTTCAATCTCGGAAGAGAAAACGCACGTTATACCGAGCATGGCAAACATAAGTGCGGCACATATGACCGTGATGGGTATAACCAGGGTGAACGCTCCGACCTTGTCAGCCAGTATATTCGGAATGATACGACCTATCACGCTTGCAGCATTGAGTATAGCGATCTACGTAACGTAGAAATCATCAGTGGTTACCCCTCCAGTCAGTTTCGTGAGACGCACCGAGTAGAAGGCCATTTTCTCATCGATACCGTGCGTGTTTGCATACAGCTGAATGTAGAATGCTTCGGTTTGGATGAAATAAAATGGTTAATAGTGGATCGACCAGCTTTTCGTGAGGAAGCGTGCATTTGAAGTCACTGACCTGGGAAATACACACTTAGCTGGCAGAAGAAAGATCTACGTTCGCACATACATATAAGCTATTGTACGTGTTAATGAATGTAACGCACCCTGTGATAGTACACAAGTACACCGAATCGGTGATAATAGGCTTCAGCCTATCCCCTATTGATGGTCCGAGTTTATCCTTCGCCCTAGGCGGAAGACGAGTGCGCATAGTCAGGTTTGCAATGGCCAAACAACCTAGCAGCATGTATGCGCTAGCTCGTACTGCTCCTGGAAACCCAGTGCGCGGGTCATTGAACAAGTTGCTGTGGAAATTCCAGGCTTAGGGATACCCATCAAGAATAAGATTTGAAACGCACTTGAGTAGAATAGGATGGACGACTGCGCCAACAGAGGAACCGCTCAGAGCGATCCCCGCTGCCATAGCACGCTTTTTTTTGAAGTGATGGGAGCTTATACTGATCGCCGGTGTAAAAACGAGGCCCAGTCCGAGACCCATTCCTAAGCCTTGGCTTAAGAAGATCTAGGCATTCGACGACGTCAATATGTCAGTGCTACTTCCTCGGATATAAGGACAGCAAAGTGCACCTGGTAATACTGGTGTTCCTTTGCCAGTGATAGCATGAAGAGTCTACGGTCAACGGACGGTGGTATCAGTAACGCCTTTCGAAACATTCTGACAAAACACCTACGAAAACACGAATATGATCGACCCAAGAAGCATTATATGGTGAAAGTAGCCCTTGTCAAATAGGCCGCCGGATACCATGCCCATGATGAGAGGCACGAAGAACTGGAAGCTCCCAATCCAACTGAGAACATATCGCTCAGTAGTACATAGGTAAGTGAGAAAATATGTAAGTCTCACCTGACTGCGCTAGGCGAAACATTGCTCAAGTAGATACGAGTGTAATAGTCTACAACGATTGTCTTGAGAGCGCACCAAGCGCCATGTCGCACAGAAAACGCACCTTGGAAAACTCCGAAAGCGTTGATGTACCTTGTATGCATGGACTTGTGAGCCATACTGAATACGCTGAAGCATGTGGTAGACGAACCCAAAGGTGGAGAACAGTGCCAACCATCTAATGAGACGAACAATCCCTCAGATTTCCATTAGGACATGTGACAAAGTATAACATACGCTCCGAAAACTGTTAACCAAGCCGTCCACCCACCGTCGGGCACAGATGGCAGTGTGCTAACCGGAGGGGAAGAAGAAGATTGTAGGCTCATGCCTTGCGGGTGAACAAGAACAAGCTCCTCATCCTCTGGCTTGAGGATGCTTCCGTCTTGCTGAGTGTCGGACATCATGAGCGGGGATGGTAAGGTAGCCATATCCAAAACGTGAGGTACGGTGTAGAGACAAGCCTGTACGGAAGGAAGCACGCATTCACTTCTCGCGAGGCGCATATAGCCGGAAGCACGTTCGGCCTGGCAGCTCATCGCTTACCGGTGTACCTGTGAGAAAGAGCCGCGGGAAACGCAAATACTCCATCTCTTCACAATTCGCTATCCTACGGACTATCACTGTCTGACAACCCCATCAGCGGCGCCATGGGCAGTGTAGAATTCTAGAGCACAGCGGAGATACATAGACGATAACTGAGCAGATATCGCAAGCGAGACGATGCACTGTAAACAACAATTCTCGGGCAGCTCGGACAACTGAAACGTCGGACACCTTTCCACTTTTGTCAAGAAACAAGTATACCAGGCGGTCATTTCCCTGGACCTTCCATGTGAATTGGAGCCATCGTGTCTATGCATGACAGGCAAGATCGAGCTGTCAGGGGTCCGCTAACGAGAATTATGTAAGGTGCCGTGGGGTTCGTAAACGTTAAACATTGAGTGGTCTTCGTAACGACGTCCTCTAACTCAATCACGGCGCCGCCCATAGCGCGGACGGAAGGTCACTGGTCAACCGGTCACCGGTCACCGCGCACAGACAGGCAGACTTCGGCGGATCTCACAGGTATGCTCTACGTATCCCCTAATTGCTTGGCAACTCGCCAGGTCGCGCAGCTTGAGTCCCGCTACATGCTTGACATCATGGTGTAAGTTGAATTTGCTCTTTTGGCAGAAATCCCGAGTCATACATAGTGATGCCGGAAAGAGCAGGAGACGACGGAGATCCGTGTTGCATTCGCATTGAATATTGTCACGTGAAGAATGCCGTCCAAGATCTGTTTATCTCACTTCACTCCGATGCGGCGCGAGTGTGTTGCTGCGCGTGGGCATCCGAGGGCTTAGAGGCGGTGCGACAGGATAAGCTCTCGTACGACCATTCTCGGGCGACAAACTGCGTACATATGGTTTTGCCCGCACTTCGTTCGTCACAGGTGCAAAGTTCCATGCAGTTGTGTCGCTTCTGGGAGACAGGTGTTCATCAGACCTTCGCATGTCTATCCGACGTCAGGCGGTCTATAGAAGAGGGCCTGTCTGATCCTGAAGCTTCGCGCTCCTATCAGGCATGGACAGCCCTGAGCAGATCATGCTTTCCCAGGCTGTCCCAAGTCCCCAGCCGCTCGAGGAAGCGCGAAGATATGAAAGGGATAACTAGTATTTAGTGGCAAACAGGCTATGTCAAAATCCAGCATCAGACGTGACACCTCAACCTTCGGTACGCTTGTCGTCGCTTCACGTTCATTCACAACATCTCTATGCTCACCGCTCTAGTTGCTATTTAGTAGCCATGCTTCGACGCTATGCAGGTAGACTGGCGCTCATTACTGGTTCGCAACAGTAGTCTTGTATATCATGGTTGGTTGTATTGACATGATACTATACAGGAGGCGGCTCTGGAATCGGGAGACGGCTGGCTCAACATCTGGCTTCAGAAGGGCGAGTAGAGGCATCACCATATAAAATTCTGACTGATTATGTCTCATTCACTGGACAGAGCTGGGGTCTTCTGTGTTGATAAGGACGAAGAAATGGCACAGGCGACCATCACGGAGATTAATAAAAGGCAGGTTCAACCGTGACTGTCGTCCCTATCTTGAACTCATCTAAGTGTCGCCATACGGAAGTTTCCCAAACCAGGCCGCATATTGCATGCGTGCGGACGTCACATCTTGGGATGATACAGTGAACGTGTTTCGCGTAGCGGAACAAACCTTTCTGTCGAAGGTAGACTTTGTGTTTGCGTGCGTCTATTTCCAACGTACTCGGTGTACAAGCTCGTGCTAATTATGGTAAAATAGTAATGCGGGTGCTGCTATCCTAGGGTTTCCAAATGGGAAGGGCGCTCCAGACGTATGCTGACATTCTCAGCATTGTCAGAGCACCCTACCTAACCGCGTATACTAGCTGCGCGCTATTAACGTCAACTTGATTGGAGCTACCTATACATTGCAAGGCGATTGACGTGTTTCTGTTTCTACGAGAACATCATGCTTATCTCAGCTAACAGCGGCTATCAACCATTTTCGTGCCCATAGGAGCGGAGGTCATGTTATTGTGACCGCATCTCAAGCATCGCTCCATCCGTTTGGTGGAGAACCACTCTAGTAAGCTCTTCAATGATAAATCAAATCTATCTAATGAATGCGACTGCATGCAGTACTGCCTCAAAGCACGGTGTTCTGGGCCTTGTGCGCGCAACAGCCATGCAGGTTGCGACTGAAGGTATCTACATCAAGTGAGTGGTACTCCGACATATAGAAACCCATCCGATCTTATCATCTCCAGTGCTGTCGCTCCAGTGAGTGGCACTGAGTGGTGTTATATTGCATTAGGTGTCCTAGGGTGTTTCTTGTAATAGGGTAGCACGTCTTCCAACCTGATGCCCAAAGCTATTGAAGACGCGTTGAACTCGAGAGGGTGGAAAGTCTCCAAGGAAAAAAGTAAGCAGCATTGTTGTGGGGGTTACTGATGAACTCACGCAAATATAGTAATGGAAGCATTTGACCTGCTCCTGGATCCCAAAAACAAGTATTCAGGTTTGTGTAGGACAATAACAGCCCTTTCTGTGGATATCTCATTTTCTACAATAGGACAATTAGTGCAGGCGGTCGGCGATCAAGTGTCACTTTGGCCCTATCCTCCTCCTAGTATGCGTCTAATCGTCTTAAAGGAAGTTTTACTGATGTTACTTCTTATGCGCACAGTGAAAGTGGGCAATAGATTGTGATGTATTTACTCCGTGTCGTCATGTACCGTTGAGTACAGCGTCAGTATCATGTCGTTTTATAACTGCTACTCATATTCATGTACTGGACGCAATACGATGCCACCAAACTGCTCAGGTTGCAATGTGTACCCCTCTATGATCCTCGACGCTCACCTCAGAAGGCATAATTTGTGGTGCTCGCTGGCGCGGATATAAAATTAGCCCCCTTCTCGTCATGTTGCGCCCATTCAGCTTGCCGGCATGTTCGAGCAATGTCACACAGTTATATGAATACATGAAGTGTGAGGAATGTGTCAGGACTGCGTAAAGCAACTTGGAAGGTATGTGGGATGTCTCTGATACATTGGCAGGATGCGCGACAACATATAGAGAATGCAAGAGATGCAGTGGCCCCCACATCGTCAACCATGTCGGCGGATTTGAATATCGCTCGCCCCCCGCCCGGTGTCATCGACGCGTGCAGTTCATCGTGATATATGCTATAGAGTAGAGTGAAGCATGTATATGAGTAACTCGACTGCTAAGTACCGAAAACTTCAAACTCAGATTCTCTAGCCTACTCGAAGCACCTGCGTCGTCGCCATAATACCATGTTGCACAAGTGATGCATAATTTACATGGTAGCCAAAGTCACAGAACCCAGCTGATGGCCTTTGGCGAAGACGACCATATGACACGTAACGTAGCCCTGAGAGAATCCTGCTTCCGCATAAGAGAACAGGTATAGCCATTTCCGCAAGAAAGGCTCTAGTTTGCCGCCCTCTGCAAGGTCTGGGCGCTCACAGAGTATATCATCTATAAGGCCTTCCTGGACATTTGCCTCGAATCGTTGTTTCCAGCATCGCAGGGTCCTGGCATAATCTGACATCGTAATGAATCAATATCTCAGCAACATGCAATGGTCCAAACCTACGTCGCCCATGATTCTCCACACTATCTAGACAGAGTTGGCCGGCAGAACCAGTCTGAGCTGCGGTGATTATGGCCGTCGCGCTTGGTAAAGTCCCGTTGGGCCATATATACAGCCTACAGAAGTCCGGAGGCCTATCGCCAACTTAAGCAGCCGCGAACAGCTCGAGAATCTCACATACTGATATTCCTGATAGCGAGCCTCAGGCATGGTCGACGAAGACACAACCACAGTACCGCCTTCTTTCTTTAGTGCCCAATTGATAATCTGGAAAAATTGTTTGTAGTGCCTGGGGCCGACATGCTGTCCGGTGTGTCAGCGCCGCATGAGTAGAAGGTGGGGTGACGCACTTCGATCATCTCTATACTGATTACGCTGTCAAAGGCGCCCTCGAAAGACTGTGGTAATTTTCGGTAGTCGACGAGATGAACGTTGATCAGCGACTGCAGCCCTGCAGCTCGTATGCGCTGTTCTCCAAGCGCTTTCTGTGCGGCAGAAAGTGTGACGGTGTCAACCGTACAGTCGTACATACGGGCAGCCTGCATTGACTTGGGATCAGTAGCAGATCAATAGAAGTGATGATGGAAGTTACTTCAATCGCGAGGCCGCACCATCCTGAACCGATCTCTAGGATATGATCTCCTTTACGAATGCGCGCCTTCCGCAGAACATGACGGATTTTGATACCTTGAGCTGCCTCAAGGTCAGTCTCGCTAGGATTTACCGGATCGACCAAGTCCGCGGAAGTCACCCCTTCCGCATCAGCCCAAAGGGCACAAGAGTACCTGTTGAAGCATCAGAAACCCGCCGACGAGAAGATGTACTGACGTACATCATTTCCTCGCTGAGAAACGCCTGTAGGATCATTTATTTACTGAACTCAATCCCTCACGAGCGAAGCATACCTTAAACAATGAATTTGATTCGTCGTATCCGGCCACGGCGTTGAGCTTCGACCGTGTTAAAGACTGCCCAAGGAAATAGTTTGCCAATTTTCCAATCATTGAGTACAACATGTGGATGGATGTGGACAAGCCCTCCAGTTTTGCTGAGTTTGCTAACCACAGCTTAACCCACGCTGAGTGAGGTGCATTCGTGCATAAATATCAGACTTACTTTGTGGACAGCGCCAATGTCGTCTATCTCAATCTCTCCGAGCAGGAATGATTCCGCAACTGCATACCATTACATGCATAAGCAACTGTTACAGCAGGAAGCCAAAGGCTCACATCCAACATCATACGTGCTGCGTTGCAATGCCGCTCAACTGTGAGCGTGCTTCCATAATACCCACGAAGCATGAATTACTCACAGGAAGAGACGCAACCAGAAGATATCATCCGACACGGAAATGGTAGCCACTAGGGGTGGAGCCTCTTCGCGTCCAAAAACGTGCGTCCCTGCAGAGTCATGAATGGTCAGTTGACCGACCACCATGCCTGCGGCGAGAGTTGATGTTATGCGTGATCTGGCTGAACTTGACTCGTGAGACGTCAATGATGCCTAAAGCATAGCGGTTACACACCGCACGACTGTAAATACGACAGGAACTGCGTAGGGTGCGTTGCAGATAGAGACATGGTGTGCAGCACCGGTACTGTGATAGAGGCGAAGGCACGAAGACAGTAAGTCGCTCACATTTTAGTAGGGACACATGATACCTTGTGGGCGAGCTCGGTGGGCAGCCACGGGACGGGAGTTTCGGATGAAGCGCCTACATTCGGATGATGGGTACGTTGACAACTGGCGGACAGTACGACTGTCGCACCGCCCGAAACGCCAAGAATTGAGTGTCAGAAAAAAACAACAGCTTCTAGTGATCGTGATCTCTCTTACAGCTATTGACGGGCGAGGGGAACTCCCGCTTAACTGCTGCTTAGCCAATCTTGCAATCGGATGAGTCTAGTTGTTACAATCCTGGGGAGCGGGGGGGCGTGCTCTCCGCATTTGTCATGAAATGACTTCGCATGGGAGGTCAAAAGGATAGAGCGGCCAGGCCAGAAGAGAAGGGAGACATGATGCGTGAGTACGGCATCATCATTCTACCAACCCGAAGCGGAAGCGGAGATGAGGGTGCAGCTGCAGGGGTGGACGGGGTGCGAGTGGCAAGACACATCGGCGGAGATTTGTCTCGAGCCTTTCGGCTTAGCCTTTGTTTCGCTCAGTGATTGTTCCTACTGCGATAGCCAACAGAGACCGAACCATATTGGCAACATATCTGGAACGGTGTAGAGCAACAGCCGTTTGCTACACTGTCAACGTTCTTCTTTGCGATGCGGCGATGGACCCGGACGTGCGGCGAAAGGCGCAAGCTGAGCTTGTTGAGGGGGTCACGAGAGTACGACCACACGACTCGCGGCGCTGGGAAGCAACGCATAGAATGTAGAGAGAGACAGGAACAGTCTGTCAGATCTGAGTACTCAGACGTACACAACAGAAGGTTTCTGATATGTCAAGGGCGGGGCTCGACCGCTGGAGAGTTCAAAAATATGCATCGCGCTGGCTATCCGGCGCCGGAGGATTGGAGGTACAGCCCAGGTTCGTGAGTGTAACTTTCGTAATGCTGTAGACGGTCAGATGAATCACGATTGGATTTAAACTAGAACACTCGCTATCACGGAGCACTTGCTGGAAACTGGGCGAACAGCACGCGGCAGCCGTGACGTTCTGAATCGAAGCCGTGAAGAGGGGAGGCGGCAGTAGTACTACCGTGGCAGCGCGGACCGCACGAAGGCGTACACGCACTTCATGTGCGGACGAGTCGACCGTCAGCGCTTCAGCGCTTCAGCCTGGGGCATTCAACTGAACCATAGGTCAGCGGATGGTCAGCGGTACAAAGGTCAGCCGGACGGTGGACGAACGTAAGTAGAATGACACGAGCAAGTGGACCCGGCGGCGTCCGCGTCAGGATACAATCACGCCCCTGGCAGGTCGAGTGCTGGTAGGACACAGGGAGCGGCTCACCCTAAAATGGGGCGGAATATGGTGTAAGTATGCTGCAAATGTGGAAAACCCAGTTAGTGTATTGCGCGCCCAGATCG
>KE504309.1:30400-51159 GCA_000344655.2 Fomitopsis schrenkii | reverse complement strand
TAACACCGCACTGATTGGCCCTTACCAACTGTTCGGTCGGCTTTTATGGTCTGCAACGGAGACTAAGTAACTGTTCGGGCTTCAATGCGCGCCGAGCGACGTGCCTGGATATGTCTCGGCGACACCTCGAAGCTCCCCGGGTCGCACCTGGGGATGTAGGGAATTGAACACCGCTGGCAGTGCGGGCGAGACGCAGAGCAATAGAATTTGGATAAGTAGAACGCCCCACATCACACTAGTCTTCGTCTTCTCGCCCTCAGAACATTTCGGTGGCAGGAGATCCGCTTTTTGTCAGGAGTTCTGATTCGAGTTCAGAGCAACATGTGTCAGAGCCGACTCGCGGGTAGGAGGTATCCATTGAGGAGGAGGAGCGGCGCTGGGCAGCAGCCCGGGCGAAGTCGGACTCGGTGCAGGGCCTTTCTTACATAATCAAAGACCGACACGTCTAAGACAGGAGCCGTTCTGCTCACCCCTATGACCTAGGATATCATGGCTTCTAGTAGACTGCAGGCTAACCTCGTGGGCCAACGAAGAAATATCCTCAAGACTTGGACCTGCGCGGAACAGGAAGACCCTGAGTACGAAGAGACCAGTGGCGCAACTGCCACGTCAATCCTCTGGTTTCCCAGAACACTTCGGCGGAGAAAAGCTACTGCCGATTGTCAGATGTGAAGATTCGGAGCCAGGGCCTCTCCCAACGATGAGTACCTGTCACTATTCGATGCAAGTGCCCCTGAAGGGCATATAGACTAGTCGTAAAGACATCCCTCTTGTAGACGTGATCTTGATTCAGTGGTGACACCTGAACTTCCGAACCGTACCAATCCTCCAACACAGGTATCGTGTTGGCCGATACTCTGTGTTTCGCACTCACGTTGTCTACTGATTATCGTGGTTTAGCCGTCCGAAATGATTACAATGCCCGTACATTTTGCAATACCCAGTGACTAGCGCGTACCGACGAGTCAAATATGTAGCCACGGTCAGTCAGAGACCTAACTTATGCTTTGTCTTTCTTTGGATATCCACTTACACCTAGTGCTCAGCAATCCGCAGTGTTCGCCGGAGTACTAGTGTCCTCACGTTTTCGTACTCCACGTGCGTTGATCTATAATCATCCAAGTCCCTCCCTACGGTGGGACGTGGAAAGAAGATTCTACTTGCGGGTCTCAGGGCTATCATGGTGACCTCCTCTGGGTTAGGCGTCCATCCGCTGCCCATTCTGGTGACATACTGTGGGCGGCGAATTCGCATGCCAAAATTGCGAAGCCACGCTGACACTAGGGTGATGCCTCAAAAATGGGTAAGTCTTTCTTTGCTACGCTCCTTTGATCGTGTGAAAGAACACGGTTTCTCCCCACTCGTTGTCCCAGCCGTGAACCACTGAACGCTTAGTATGCTTAGTAATCACTCCGCATCGCCTTGGGCGTACCTCCCGGGGCGCACATGTTTCAAAGGGCCGCGCCGGTGACTTACAATTTACAAAATGTCTGGTTCGTGCCGGGCAAGTCGGAGGAGCGAGATCTTTTGATGATCGGACTCGATGCGGAGGATGCGCAGTCCTAATCTCCGTTTATCAGTCCAGACTACTTACACGCCCTCCGCTATAGGGTGCATTCCCCTCATGCTTATCATAGCATCCCAGATGCAGGGGACGTGCTCTGAACGAACCCTCGACCGGCGCGACAAGTAGGGCGGCTTATCCGCTCGCTGCATCACTGTTCCGGGTCCACCACACGCTCAACTGTCACAGCGTTGCCCGGACAGCGGGCATCGACGGGTTCTGCGTTCTCTGTCAAGACCGCATGCAGCTCTCTCACTGAATGATCAACATTCAATCGGCGCTGTCTAATCAGATGGACACTCCCTATTTCCTGCGCGCTTGACCCATCAATGTTGCTTCCCCTCAGGCTACGGGCCAAGTCTGCATGATCCGCGTGCGCGTCATTGGTCAAGGATTCCCTCTATATAGTCATAGGATGTGTGTTTCCTACCTTCAGCTTGTTCGTCTTCCATCGCGACATCAGCATGGCCACCGGACCTGTGGATGTCAATTCCATCCTGAACCAGACTGTGGGGTATATTTTCATTGGGCTTGCCTTCGAACTGCTGTACGTATCTTCGTTGATCCTCTTCAACAGTATATTGATGTCATTCGCAGTTTTTATGGCGTTTCTCTGGCACAAACGGTGTACTACTATCATGAGTACCCAGGCGATCGTTTCTACATTCGAGCTCTGGTAAATCATCGTACATATTCGTGGTCGTTGCACTTCGCTTGACAGATGTGTATCCGTTGTAGGTAGCGATAGTATGGTAAATACCACGCTCCCCGAGACGAACATCATTTACTGACCAGTCTTGACTAGGACACTCGACACGGTGAGAACGGGCTGCGACTTGCAAGTAAGGATTTGACCTGTATGATTACATCGATTCGTCTAATTACGCGACCTTCGTAGTTCCTCTGGGCGTACCTTGTCGACTCGCATTCCAACTTGGCAGGCATGACGAAGTTCACAAAGTGAGTCAATTGCTATCAGGCGCGAAATCGCTTTACCAACCGCCTTTCAACAGGCCAGCTATAGTGAGGTCTTGCGTCGTTCGGTCTCGGATCAGTTGACTGACGCGCATCCTCCCAGGCCGAATTCTTCCTCGCAGTTCGTGATGCTTTCTGTCGATCCTAGGTTGATGCTCATCCCTATTGCCTGCGCTTTCATAGGGCCTCATCACGTTGATTGTCCAATTGTGAGGGAGCATGCAGAACTGGACGCCACTCATAGCTGACCACTATCTCTTCAAGGTACTATATATGGTCGATCTGGCAGTGTGCGTCCTTTGCGCCCGCACTATGCAGTACAAAGACTGATATGCATATGTAGTCTTGGCCGCTAAATGGCCCCGCATTGTCCTCACAACGTCGATGGTGAGTGTGTCTATGTAGAAGGCCAGACTATGTCTCACGCCCGTATCACAAAGGTGTTGTTCGCACTTCTATCGTTTTGTACGTGATTACAACTCATTGCGGAGCGCCCTCCTACTGAGATCGTAACTCACCACGATAGGTGGAGGACTGGGTAAGTCCCGCGTTACGACGAGCCTTCGTTCTCGTACTAATCTGCTCCGATAAGTGTCCGTATACGACTTGTAAGTCTTCATAGCTATGCGTAGACCTGACAGGCGACTCTGACACGGTTCTCTCGACAGCACACCCGACCCTGCACTCGCCGCTACCCTCGATCATATGAAGATACCTGCGTCAATCCAGACCGTCAGCGCTGTTGTCACGGACGTCTATATTGCGATCGCGCTCACGATCATTCTCCGGGGGAAGCGGACGGGATTCCATGGGTGCGTATCCTTTCTCTTGGCTGAATTCAACTCAATCGCTCTCCCGAATTACCGTGCTCCCATCAACGCGCTGACTCTGCTATATTATAGAACTGACTCACTCATCACGATGCTCGTTGCATTTGCTATTCAGCGAGGTGTCTTAACTGCGTGCGTCCTCTACATCCTGGGTTCACTCTGGTCACTATCACCGACCGATGCTTCACGCAGCTTGATGCAGTTCCTGCACTTCGCGACTGTACGTATTTGTAGTGATGTCTGGGTCCCATGCCTCTATTATTGATGCACTATCACAGTACATCGGCACATTCAAAGACGGTGCAACTAAGCTCATCTGGGCACTATTCCACTTCCCGGGCGGCAAAAGTGTGCATTTTATCCATTCTGATTGCTAACTCACTGGAAATTCTGACATTACAATGGTTCTCAGTCTACACAAACTCCTTCCTCGCTGTGTAAGCTCAGTCGTGTCCGACAATCGAAAAAGCCCTGACAACGTGCTTTTAGACTCAATATTCGTCACTGGCTTCGTGAGGCTCCCGCTAGCCGCGGGAGGATCGAAGATATTGAGCTCCCCGCATCGAAGAGCGGTAACTCGTATGCATGTCATTTTCTTCGTCTAGTCATTGCAACTCATGTCCGCCATACCTCCTCAGCTCACGCCCGATGATACGAGGAGCCCAGATTCACATCGATCGCGAGGTTTACTCCGATCTGCCGCTCGGACGGAAGGCTGGATCCCGCAGCATGTTTCAAGCCTGACGATCACGATTTGTTACAACAGCGATGAACCCGTAGGAGGTGGTTCATCATTGTGTTGACGGGCATTGTAGCCCCGCTGTCTGCTAAGTTATGTCTAGCCTGTATTCAGCATTGTATCCGTGATATCTGTATGTAAAGATAGACTCGTGCATGATCCTGCGGCGTCAGGAAGACGTGAGTGACGAAAGGGGGTAATATCGTTGTAGATGCTGTAGCTCCCGCCGCCGTCCGTCAGTCCTCAAAGTACGGAAGGGATCTAGAACTGGGCTCAGCGAAATGCGTCCCACTGACAGCGTCGAAGGTGGATTTGTTTTCCAACGTGTAGAGTACAACCGCAGGAAAATAAACTCGGTCCGCGACGGGCCGACAGTGCGCAACGGTGCAGTCACCAACTGCGCCTCCTCGCCTCCTCACTCTGTTGCCCATGTCGTCCGTCCTCCTCCCGTTTCGCCAACACGACCATATCCAAGTCGTGTACGTGCTACAGCTATCACGCATGATTGGCAGCCTTGCTAGATCAATCGACTCATCTGGAACGACAAGGTTGCCACCGCGCCGAGGCGAGGAGGATGCGCGGACGGCGAAGAAGAAGAACGAAGAGATCAACAAGCTTCACAATGAATTCACTAGGTCTAGGAGAAACCCGCAGGTGCGCAGGGCCAGTTTTGTTCTCCATGTCGCAATTGGCCGACGGCGACACATCCCACCAGTTCACCCGGGGCTGGCGCTGACCGAGCTATACGGGGACACGACTGCCTGTCACTCGTTCCAGGACAAAGTCTATGCCGGTGCGTTTCCAACTCTAGCGATGGTATTGTACTCTGTTCTCGGCCAACAGGTATCTCCACAGCCGATAATATCTCTTTGGACGACTACTGCAAGATCATGGTTCCCCGAAGACCAGGCCAGCTATCCCCACTCTCCCGATGGTCCTCCCTCCGGCGTTGCGGAGGACAAGGAGATCCGCTCACCGCGGCAGCTCAATGCCAACAGTTTAAAGCGCTTCCACGTGGTGAAGAAGTGCCTGCCAGTGGCCACGTCACCCTGGGTCGCGTAAACGGGTTAGGATCGTTCACTCACGTTCAAAGCGAATGTCAGTGCGGCATCGATGAGACGTCGGTCGAGATAGCGGTCCTCCCTTAGGAGAATGAGAGGTGTTACTTTTGTATCCCTCTCCTCTTTCTCCTTCGCGACAGACGGGCACCCGGTATCTGCCGACTCGTCCCTCCCCCTCTGCCATTCTGCTGCGTCCAAGATTCTCTGGCACCACTTTCTCGACGGCGTCGCTCACAAATCGCCGCAATGCACCATACTTTTCGTTATACTGCGCCACCGTTCATATCTCTGCTGCCGTCGTTCTGATACATCGCAATATCTGTGATGTAAGTGTCACGTTTGCATTGGTGCGGTGACCAGGGCGAGATTTACCTTGGTCCTCCCGTTTTTTGATACGATTAATCTCTGCGCTGTGCCAGCAGGGTACCTGGAATGCGGCGCAACGAGCAGAGATCATTACGTGTGTAAACCGAACTTTCGTGTGTATCAGCTCGCAGTCATTACAAGGGCAAGGCTGAGTAAGGACATCCCATCACTGTCATGATAGTACTTATGTCAGATGGTCGGGGGACCGCCACTGACGCCTGGAGGTTTTTGCAGATTTTTCCTCCCAGGTTTTAACACGTGCTTCCCGCCCAACCGGGAACGGTTAGTGGGCCACGGCATTACCAGCGTGCCAAAGTCGGAAGAGGAGGTCTCGGGGATCGATGGTTGTGCGGAGGCGGACACGGAATGCGGGTACGATAGGCAGTAGTGTAGTCGGTATTTATATGGGTTGTAGTGTTGTAATTAGTGAGCGCTGTCACTGTCAAGACGCCGAGGATCATGCCTACGGCCGGTGGCTAAAATGGATACCTCCTCCTCCAGCCGCACACGTTCATAGACAGCGCTGTCGAGACTCGACATTGTGCACAGCTAGATGGGGTCTTGAGCGAATGTTTCTGCGAGGAAAGCGATGTTATCGAGCTTCTCCCTGAGTCCCTTCGTGGTCTCGAGCTACTCTTCACCGTGACTTCTCCCTTCCCCTGAGCTGTCTAGGGCATGATACACGAGGTCATTGAACCTAGACCGATCTATCGCAACTCCGCACTGGCTCCGCGCATTCTACACTCCAATACTCTTCTCCGTATTGTTCTGTGTTGATATATTCCTACTGAGACGTGTCACTGAAGTCTCAGTCGACAGCTTCCTCCATATCTGTCAAGGCTCGTATGTCACCGAAACGATCCATGTTGCCAATGCGGGCCAGGCGAAGCCGCACAGCGGGAGTCGTACGCGCACGCGCGTGTCACAGTGACGGTATGTTTGTAGTGTACTCTAACAATATCACCATGAACCCGACCGGCTACGCGACCGCACTGGCTCTTGCACCCCGGTAAGCATCGCGTGAGTAGTGTTGCTGCATCTGATTATTAAGGGTCTATAACAAGTTCTAGATCTCTTTCTTTGCTGTGGGCTTCTTACATTCATAGCAAAATATCAGATTGGCTAGGCTCGGCTTGTTTTGCGGCAACCATATAAGACCCCCCAGTCGAAGTGCCACCAATGGTGGCCCGCAAACTTTGCATGTACATCTGATTTGTTGGAACGATATGGTATGATGTCGGCCCTAGGTGGTGCCTTGGACGGCATCGCACACCCGCACTGCACAGTGACGAGCAACTACTAGCATCAGCAGGAACTCAGGGGAGTAGCAAGAAGAATCTATGACGTGCAGGGAGGAGGAGGCCTAGGAGGAGGAGGGCTAGCGCGACCTTCAAGACTACCTTGGTCCTTCGTAGTTGATATAGCTACGGAGGGCTGTGGTCGGCTGAGGTGGACTACGATTAGCTATGGCGGCCTTGCAAGTCATGGTGATTTCCACTTATATATCGGCGAGTCCTTGTTCCTGACGGCCAGTCGTGTGCACATACAGTTTTCCCACGTCAAGATTTCAGTTGACACTGTCTCGACAGATGAACACTTCGTAGCCCAGAGTCGTGCGCTTGTCCGACATCCATGCCCAGGCTCGGTCTCAAACCGCGGCCAAACCCTATGATCCACGCGCCTCATCGGTCAAGGGCTCCCTCTATAAAGTGGTAGTGACGTACCGAATTGTCAGTGCGCTTCGTACCTTCAGCTTTTCCGTCTTCCACCGCGATATCAGCATGGCCACCGGACCTGTCGATGTTTCTATCCTCAACCAGACTGTGGGGTATATCTTGATTGGACTCACCTTCGAACTGCTGTACGTGCTTTAGCTGTGGCTTACACCTTCCTTGGTCCTTGTCAACAGTCTACTTATATCACTGGCAGTTTGTATGGCGTCTCTCTGGCGCAAACGGCGCATTACTATCATGAGTACCCCAGCGATCGCTTCTTCATTAGAGCTCTGGTACATCTCCGCACCCATTCGTCGTCGTGCAAATTTGCTTAATAAGTGTGTATTCATTGTAGGTAGCAATAATCTGGTGATTACTATCAATCCTCAGACGAATGTTTGCGGATAACTGGTCTTGACCAGGACACTCGACACGGCGAGGACTGGCTGCGACTTACAAGTAACAATCTGACCCATGTGCTTACACCATCTCGTCTAATTCCGTGACCTTCGTAGTTCCTGTGGGCATACCTCGTCGGCTCCCATGGCGACCTGGCGGGCGTGACACAGTCCACAAAGTGAGCCAATTTTCTATAAGCGGTGGCGCTTTACTGACTGCCTTCCATTAGTTCAGCTATAGTAAGATCTTGCGTTCGGTCTCGGATTAGTCGGCTGACAGCCTGACATGCATGCTCCAAGTTCAAGGCCGAGTATTGCCTCGCAGTTCGTGGCAGTGTTTTCCCTCTATTTTACGTCGATGCTCATCCTATATTCATGTACGCTCTCACAGGCATTCATCAGTTTAATCATACAATTGTGAGATAGCACGCACATTGCAGAACTTGACGCCACTTATAGCTGACCACTCTCCTCAAGGTACTATATATCCTCTATCTGGCAGTGTGCGTCCTTTGCATCCGCACTATGCGGTACAGAGACTGATCCGCGGAGGTAGTCATGGCCAATAAATGGCCCCGTGTCGTTCTCACTACGTCGATGGTAAGTATGTTTATTTGATATGGGGGACTACGTTTCATGCCTTTGTGACAAAGGTGTTGTTCGCACTTCTATCATTCTGTACGTAGCTGCAACTCATTGACGTGCACGTTCCTACTGATCTCCTTACTCATCGCGACAGGTGGAGGACTGGGCAAGTACCGCTTTGCAATGACATTGTTTTCGTACTGATCTGCTCTGATCAGTCTCCGCGTACTATTGGTGGGCCTTCATATTTATGCCTATAACTGCCAGTGACGGACGAGTCCAACATGGTTCTCGGCAGCACACTCGATACTGCGCACGCCGCGAATGTGGATAGTATACACATACCTGGGTCAATCCAGACCGTCACTGCTGTCGTCACGGATGTCTATATTGCCATCGCACTCACGATCATTCTCAGGCGAAAGCGGACGGGATTCCATGCGTGCGTATTGTTTCTCTCGGTTGACTTCGACTCGATCGCTTCCCGGATTACCGTGCTATCATCATCCCGCTGACTTTCTGCGATATGATAGAACCGACTCACTCATCACAATGCTCGTTTCATTCGCCATTCAGCGAGGAGTCTTGACTGCGTACGTCTTGTACAACGTTCGTCCTTTCTGATCGCTATGACTCACCTATGGTTCGTGCAGCCTGATGCAATTCCTGCACTTCGCGACGGTAAGTTCCTGTGGTGATGTCTAGATCCCATGCCTCCATTATTGATGCGCTATCACAGTACATCGGCACATTCAAAGCCGGCGCAGCTAAGCTCATCTGGGCACTATTCTACTTCCCTGGTGGCAAAAGTGCGCATTGCATCCATTCTGATTGCTAATTCACTATAAATTCTGACATTACAATGGTTCTCAGTCTACACAAACTCCTTCCTCGCTGTGTAAGCTCAGTCGTTTCCGACAATTGAAAGAGCCCTGACAATGTGCTTTTAGGCTCAACATTCGTCACTGGCTTCGTGAGGCTCCCGCTACCGGTTGGAGGATCGAAGATATTGAACTCTCCGCATCGAAGAGCGGTAACTGACACGCATGTCGTTTTATTCGTCTAGTCATCGCAACTAATGTCCGTCATACCTCCTCAGCTCACGCCCGATGATACGAGGAGCCCAGATTCATATCGATCGCGAGGTGTACTCCGATCTGCCACTCGGACGGAAGGCTGGATCCCGTAGTGGGTTCATGCCTGACGATCAAAACCTGGTATAAAGGTGGTGAACCTGTAGCAGGTGGCTCGTCATTGTGCGGATGGGCATCGTAGCCCGGTTACCTGCTATATAAAGTTTGTATGAAACACTGTCTCCGCGATGGCTGTATTGAAGTATTTATCCCTCAGGAAGACATGTATGATGAGAGGGTGTGGTTGCTGTGTATACTGCCCACACCCAATGACCTCTCATCGTATGACCACTACGACATCATGTTTTCCCGACTCGAGAAATAGACCAGCTACCCCTACCCCACGGTCTGTGTCAGTCTTACGGCGTCGTGTCGGACCAGGAGATCTGCTCGCCACAGCAGCTCGACGTCAATAACCACAAGTGCTTCCATGTGGTGATGCACGGACTGGCCACGAGCATCGCCCTGGGAATCGTTGGCGCGTCTCAAGCGAATACGACTGCACGGCATCGATCAGACGTTGGTCGAGGTAGCTGACCTCTCTTTGAATAGGACGAGGGGTGCCTTCTCTGCTCCCGGAGACTCTGGCGCCACTGGCATCGTCCTCGAGAGGGGCGGCGGCATTGTCGGCATGCTCGCTAGCGATGCTGACGCGCCTGACGAGAACGACACTACCTACCTGACCCCAACGCTTCTGGTGGCACGAGGAGATCAAGAAGGTCTTCCCCGGCTCCTACATCTACTAGATCGTACAGTGGACAGTAGCTTAGCGTGCAACGGGCTATTCTTTTCCCGGGGGTCTTTTGCAGTGTCAATCACTTTTGTATTGCGCGCACATGTACCCTACAAAGCTCAGTGTTAGATCAGAGGGTGTTCAAACCCAAGCAGAACTAGAACAAGTGACAGCAGTGGGGCCTTGCGAGGGCTGTATAAGGGCGACGTATTGCATTGAGCAGCAAAGTGTCATTAATCTGGTGAAGTTGGAAGGCTTGTACATACAAATGGAGGTTGCTCGGGGACGGGGCGACCTGCAGACGAGCGCGAATTTCCGCAAGGGGCCCATACCACAATATACGTGGAGTCGGAGTCGGGTATCCACAGCTTTAGGAATGGTTCCATGAATCTTCTTGGCCCCTAAGCTAAATCACTCCACGCATCAGCGCTGTCTGTGAGTTGAACACGGTGTTCGGATATCTGCTCTCCGGCGAACCAACATTGAATTGGGACAGTGAACCCTGCGCTAGAAACCGTTCGACGACGAAATTACATATAATACATGAGGCGAGGTACCCTAAAACCCACCTATAATGTATACCTACGTGGACAAAGACGGTGAGTGTCCAAGGGTAACTATACACGCAGACAACACTCAACACTCACCTATATAAGGGCGACTGGTCACCCATCTCACGGAACTTGTCCATTTGGTCCTTAGTGATACCCTCTTTCTCTCGTTGCAGCTGTTTCTGCTTATTCAGCTTGTGGAACTCTAGCATCCCGATCGCACTGAGCGCCGCCCTAGCAAAGCAGAGGCAGTCTTTCAGTAACCGTTCACCAAGGACAGCTGCACAGGGTGAACTCACGCGATGGCAAGGCAGCTGATGTTTGTGGCATGCCCGGGGTGGTATCGCGGGCTGTCCTGGGCGCGGTAGATGAACGACGACGCGAACCTGTTATAACCGGTGAGCCCCGCGCGCGGCGCACACGATCAGCGCGCTCACCCGCCAAGATTACCCAACCCGATCGTCATCGCAATCACGACGCCACGCTTCACGTCGCCCCCAACGTTCCCGCCCGTCCAAGCGAGCACGCAGGCCGCGGCGGGGAACAAGCCGCACGACGCAATGATCGTACCAATGTAGCCGACGACCGCCTCGCGCGTCGCGAAGAGTATTACGTAACCGGTCAGCCCCAGCAGCGCGCCGATGAGCACGAACGGCCCGCGCATCGTCCAGCGGTCGGACAATGCACCAAACGCGACCGTGACGATGCACCCTGCGACGTAGGGCGGGATGGTGAGCAGCTGCGCGTGCGCGGCGGAGTAGCCGAGGCCGGTGATGATCGTAGGGAGGAATAGTGCGAAGGCGTACGCGGGGAGAGCCGAGCTGTGCGAGAGGGGTCAGGCGTGCCCGGATGAAGGAAAATATGGGCGCACAAGAGGTAGAGGACCATGTAGAGGTAGGTATGAGGGTCCTTGAGCGCCTGTCCGAGGAACTTCCATTGGAATGTCTTAGCGAGGCCGGCGGTGTCCTCCTGGATTTTGTTCACGAGCCATTCTCGTTCATCCGCTGTTAGGAAGGGTGCAGTCTCCGGATCCTACATTCGTGGTTGTGCTTGAGCCCTAATATACGGAGGCGATACATCCGGCGAAGACTTACATCATACATGAAAAAGTAGGAGAGAGCGGCGACAATGACGGTGACTAGCAGGAAGTGAGTGAAGGGTGCTGAGAGCTATGCCAGATACGCACTCAGACCTTCTAACAAGAACTAGAATCTGGTTAGTAGGCGAGGGATACTGCTGTTCTGGGCACTTACGATCCACGACCAACCAGCCAGTCCACCAATACTACAGCGGAAATTATATTAGTAACCGGGCCGGAGTGCATTGTAGGCTACTCACCCCTTCATCCTTTCGATGCCGAAAGCGAGTATACCACCGAACGCGCCTATCCAATTGTGAGCCACAGAGGGTCCACCATATCAGGGACACCTACCTGCGACCGTCGCCGCAGACAAGAAGATGGACACGCGTTGAGCTTGTGCGGCTCTTGGGTACCAGAGGCACAGGTAGAACGTCACGCCCGGAAACAAACCAGACTGCAAGAGTGTCACTTAACGCATGTTAGACGATGCGATAATGTGTACCTCGGTAAAGCCGAGAAATATGCGTGCCCTGTATGAGGTCCATCATAATCACGCCTCGATAGGAGGACTAGAAGAGAGGTACGCACACTATCAATCCGGAGAAGCTCTTCACGAAGGCCATGGAGAGCATGACGATGCCCCAGCAAACCATGATGAAGGGGACTAGAGTATGATCAGCTATGGAAGCTTCGCTAGATTGGGTATGGGCTTACTCCATCGAGAGGGCTTGAGCAGTTTCATCGCCATGTTACTATGACGTCGCGGTTAGGCAACCCTTGTCTTTTTAGCAACATACTAGGTTGCACGACTCACGATGGCACCTCAAAGAACGTATATGGCAGCTAAGACAGGAGACTGTTACCACGTGGGCATGATGATTCTAGATGCTACGCACGAAGAAAATCGCAGAGCATAGGTTGTATTGCAGGCCTGTCAGATGCAGATCTGTCGTTAACCCGGCGACCTTGGCATTTCCTAACACATAAAGAATGTCAATCGCCAAGAACAATTTCAGTTTAACACAGACGCACCGATGTTGGTGCGATCGCTGGTACACGTCGGCGTAGACATGTTCAACGAAAATGCTCTCCTCGATCAACGCGAGCTGACTTACAGGAAGGATAAGAGGTAGAGGGCCGACACGAAGGGGAGGAGATGTCTGTCAAGCTTGCGCAACACACGGCGAGGGTCAACTGCGGACGAGGCAGCATACGGGAGCTGATGCGATTCAAAGCTCGCGTCCTTCTCCTTCTCGTTAACGGGAGACCCTGGCATGGTGGCTGCTCTCTCGAGTCGCGGGGTGGGACAGCGCCTGATAGAAGCTGGTGAGTCGTTCCTTTATGATCCCGGCTGGTATTGAACCTTGGACTGCAGCCCGCAAGTTGCTTCCCACCCATCTACTATCCCGCGATCCGCCACCTGTCAGGGATGGAGCAGTGGCGCGAGCGAGTCGCTGCACGGGATGATGGGAGTATCTTAGCTGACAAGATAGCTACTTGCGACAGGCCGCCCCAGCCGCGACACCGATGTTGGGGTGAGCAACCTACATCAACGAGTCGGGTCACCGTGCAGCAACCGTTCGCCTTTCCTCGTGCTGTCTTGGCAGACGAAACAGGTACGCCAGCAATTCAGTCGTTCCTGTTCATCAGGTGAATTGGACCCTGGGAATGGGGAGCGGCCAGGCGCAACGGAGGACGTCTGATAACCTCGGAGTCTATGAGGACGGTGATGACCCAAGTGATGACCTATCCACAGGCAGCTAGGAGCGCGTACCGCAAAGTTGCATCGCATTGTTATCGCACGACGAACTTCGGCATTTCTCTGTAATTGCTGTCCGGAAAATTTCACGTCCGTGTCAAGCGAACCGTACAGAAGTGGGATGCGAAATGCCAGAGCTTGAAGAATCGACACCGGAGTAGGTGGCATGCATACTGCATCCTTGGTCGCCACGGGTGTTCAACGTTGCATGAGACCGCCGTGTGGGGTCGCACGAAATGTAAGCCGGACTGTTCCACTTGCAAGATAAGTTGTTCTGTAGCGTCAATCACTGGCAGCAGGCTAGAAATGACGAAAGCATCGGACGAAGCTGACGGACTAAGGATAATCCCAGTCCGAGTCACGGTCACGGACGTGTCGGAGGAGTTCAGCTGAGTTTTGATGTGTGACAATTACATACCAAGCCCTTGTGGACCCGGAACACTCCGCCGCCTGCTACGTTCCTTGGTTGAGGGGCTCTACTTGGAAGAAATGTGCGGGTGTGTGCAAGACAGAAACGAATACTGACTGCAGGCTACTATGAAAGTGACATCACCCGGATTCGCCGTCTACCTCGCATCATGCTAAACTGCGGCATTCTGCGGTGTTGGGCCAGCCACGTCAATCAGAACGACTTGGACGCTGGAGCTCACTTCGGAGGCAAGGCTCAATGGGAAGGATTCTTCCGGCTCTGCGGTCTCTTAGATCAGCGTCTTGCTGTCGACTTGTGTTGGGAAACAATGCCGACAATGGAGCCAACCGCGAAGTCGAAGATATCATGCCAGGCTCGAATAAGAGCAGAGCACAGAGCTGCGGACTTAGGCTGCATCCCCTGCCTGGACTAGCGTGCAACCAAAGATGATGCTGTATGTCGTCGACGTCTTTCCGCGCACGACGGTGTAAAGGCTCACGGCCGTCGGGTTCATCATAGCGCCGATCCCAGCACAAAGTACACATCATACGCCGCCATTGATGTCGACCATCGTCAGTGGCCGTACCGGCGAATCACCCGCCACCCGGTATGGCTCTCCACCGACCTGCGGGACGGCAACCAGGCACTCGCGCGCCCCATGACTGCCGACCAGAAGCTGCGCTTCTTCCGCCACCTGCTCAAGTGCAACTTCAAAGAGATCGAAATCGGCTACCCGGCCGCGAGCGACACGGAGTTTGACTTTGTGCGCAGTCTGATCGACGACAACGAGGTACCGGACGATGTCTGGGTTCAGGTCAGCCACTTGCACTATTGTGGTGTTGCTTTACTGAAATGATGGCTCGTCAATAGGTCATGACGCCCGCCAGAGCTGAACTCATTCATCGCACATTCGACGCCATCGCAGGAGCTCGCCATGTCATCGTCAGTCTCTTCAATTCCACTGCGCCCTGCTTTCGGGAGGTCGTCTTCCGGAAGAGCAAAGAGGAGATCATCGACATGGCCGTTCGCCATACGGTCGTCGTACGCCAGCTCGCGTTGGAGCATCGCGAACGATATGGGACACGCTTCAGACTCATCTATGGCGTCGAGGCGTTCTCCCAGACAGAGCCAGAGTACGTCGTTGAAATATGCACCGCTGTTAAGCGTGCATGGGGTTTAGCCGGTCCGGGCGACGACCGTATCATCTACAACCTACCAAGCACCGTGGAGACGGCCCCTCCAAACCATTATGCTGATCAGGTATGTCCCCGTCTCATTTCATCGCTGACAGTGCGATAACAACATCATATAGATTGAGTATTTCTGCACGCACATGGACAACCGAGACGAGATAATGGTCAGTCTGCATTGCCACAACGACAGAGGTAGCCCGGTCCACATGGTGCCCTTTGTCCCAACTCACCCCATTCGCAGGAACCGCCATAGCCGCCACAGAGCTCGGGCTTCTCGCAGGTGCCGACCGCGTCGAGGGATGTCTCCTCGGGAACGGCGAGCGCTCCGGCAACGTCGACCTCGTCGCCGTCGCCCTCAACATGTACACGCAAGGCGTGCCCTGCGGGCTCGACTTCAGCGACCTCCCAGCGACCGCAGCGCTCGTCAGCGCGCTCACGGCGCTCCCCGTGCACCCGCGCCACCCGTACGCGGGCGAGCTGATCTTCACTGCGTTCTCGGGGCAGCACCAGGACGGGATCAAGAAGGGGCTCGAGGCGCGCGCGCGGCGGGGCGATTCTGACGCGCGGTGGGCGGTGCCCTACCTCCCGCTCGACCCCGCGGACGTGGGGCGGACGTACGAGGCCGTCATCCGCGTGAACTCGCAGTCGGGCAAGGGCGGCATCGCGTATGTCGTGGCGCGCGCCCTCGGGCTCGACCTCCCCCGTGCGGTGCAGCAGGACTTCTACCGCGTCGTGCAGGAGCGCGCGGAGAGCACGGGCGCGGAGCTCTCTCCCGGTGCGATTGTCGCGGCGTTCCGCGAGACGTACCATTTCCCGGGATGCGGCCTGCAACCGTGGATGTCTCTCGTCGATCTCGCGGTATCCGAGTACGCACAGCCTGTGAACGGTGCACCCGCGGTGGGTTTCACCTGCGTGGTCAGCGTCAACGGCTCGACGTACACTCTACAGGGCGAAGGCGTGGATCTCCCCTCCGCCTTCGTCGAGACGCTCCACCAGCGGCTCGGCGTAAACTACTGCCTAGTGGAGGCGCACACCGCGGCCGCTGCGAACGAAGGCACTCCGGCGCACGCCTCTTTCGTGCTTCTCAGCGAGCGCGAGGAAGAACGTTCGCCCTCGCTTACCACCTGGGGCGTCAGTGTGGATACGGACGCTCCTCGGTCTGCCGTCCTGGCCGTCATCAGCGCTGTCAACAGGGCGCTCTGCGGTGGCCTGGGTGCGGCACCGGCTGCCGGAATAGCGTCGTGGAAAGACGTCCTCCGGGTCCTTGAGGTCGACTACGAGATGTCGCTCCCAGGCGCAATGCACGACACACTCGCACGTTTCTGCGCCGACAAGGACACTTCATCCAGTGCGCAGAACGCTGCTTGCTTCGTCGCGCACTACTGCTCCGGACCAACAGCTGGAAAGGCCCCTGGCACGCGTCGCGGTATCCAGCTCTGCTCATTCACAATCAATGCGGCTCAGGGTGGCCTGCGGTTGGAGGCGACCGTCGAGCTGCGCGGTGCCCAAGTGCTGCTCTGCTCGAAAGGCAGGGATGCGCTGAGCTGTTTATTAGCGGCTCTGGGAGACCATTTCGCAACCTCCTTGCGACTCTGCATGGTCGAGCTCTCCCCGCCTACCGCTAGGGCTTGTTCGGAAGGGACTGACAGGGCCTACGTCGCGTTCGTGCGGATTTCTTCGCATGCGAATGAGAGGGGGGCGTGGGGCATTGGCGCCGACGCAGATATCACGTCTTCGATGCTGAAGGCAGCATTGGTCGCCGCTGTCAATTGTGGATCAGGCGTGGACGTGGCTCCCGGTGGTATTGAACTGTAGAATGTCAACTTCAAAGATGTACAATTACTCATCATTGATTTGTTCATGTAGGTGAAACTCTAGACATTGACCCCCTTTGTGTACGCGCCCTTGTTACAGAATCACTATGACCGTCACGTACATACGCTATAACGAGCTGCGTGGCGCCGCGCCCTTCGCATGCCTGTCACAACGAACGATCCGTTGTGCACCCTGCCTGACAGGCCTGGCATCGATATCGAACGTTTGAACAGCTGTCCGGAGCGATCCATCCAGTGACGGCGCCCGTTGAACATGCTATTTTTTTTTTTTTTTTTTTTTTGGAGGGCCAAATCAGGGAACAGGGCACCTGACAATTGGTCAGATCCCTATCCCCGGCCAGCTTGCGGACAGTATCCGCGGCGCTCTCGGGAAAAATGCACTTACGCACGACCGTGTTGGTCAGTGTGGGACTCGAGGTTCTCTCGGTACGGGCATGGCTGCCACTTCCGGGTCTATACCCACTAAAACCCTTCGTTTCGTGATCCAGTCTGCTGGTAGGTCTTTCTCGCCTTCTAGTAAGTGTCTCCATGTCTGGAGTATGAGGCCCTTCTTCAGTGCCAGTCGGCCGTATTTATAGCTGGTGCCGGTAACGTCCTGTCGGAGGCGCGAGTTCATCGCTGCCATCCACCTCGCCGCGACGCTGTCCGGGGTGTGGTGCCAAGCTGTGTCGTCGCTATGACCGATCACCCTCTCGCATCGGAGCCGCCATATCAGGTGCGCACTTTCAGATATCAGGATACGCCAGAGACGGGCAAGGTGGCCCGGCGTCGGCTTGTCCGGGGTGAGTGCGCGAGATCGTGGCCCGATGGCGATGATGTCGTGCAGTGTTAGTGCCGGCCATTCTGCATTCTTCCTGCGCCAGGCCTTCTCCACAAGTTGCCATACCATCCCTTGGCCCGTTGCCGAGCAGTGCAACAGGATATGTTCGATAGAGTCTAGTTCGTGGCATCTTGGACACGTGGCCCTGTCTTCGTAGTTCGGGATCTTCGACCAGAAGTGTCCCACTCGGTGTGCTCTATGGGCGCACTTCCAAAGGAAGTCTGTCACTGTCCTCCTTATGTCCTTGTGCCTGATTCCTTCCCAGATGTCTAATTCCTCATCGTCGGCGTTTGGGATGGCTCGCAGGTGGTCTCGTGTGGCCTCGATTTGGACCGTAGTTGATGTTCGCGGTGGGGGGGCGGTGAGTTCACGAATTCCTCGGTACGCCACCGCTTGCGTCAGGCTGCCTAATTTTGCCCCCGACAGGCGGAAGGCTGCTTTCTCTATCGGTCGTAGCGCCTGGGGGGGACCGTCTCGTAGCGAGTTCGTTCTCTCTTCCCTCGACTGTGCCAGGGCGTCTCGCTCACTGGCTGTGGATGCTCTCCGGAACGTGGTAGGTGCGTTCCGTTGGCGCAGTTGGTTCACTAGTGCTTTGGCGTATGTCGCACCTCGTATTCCGATCCAACCGACATCTTCCCACCCTTGGAGGTTCTTGAATAGGACGTTGATGAGGTCATCCGTCTCGAGGATGAAGTGGAGTGGGGCGTCCCTCGGGGCCGCTAGGGCGGATCCTAGTGCTGCAACCACGGCCCCGCATCCTGGGGCTTCTCGTTCACTGTCGATTGCCGGTTGCACCAGGAGGCTGCGTATTCCTCCCATAACGCAGTCTGCCCAACCTGTCCCGGTTGGCATTGCGTTTTCCACTGGTTCGCCTTTCCTGTTTGGCGCGCTTACGATGTTCATTACGCAGGTTTCGGCGGTGACGATTCTTCCTCGAGTACGGCGGATGGCTGGCGGCTCGTCGTGCACCGCCAGGTCAACGAACACCCTGAAGGCATCACTCAGCTCTCCGCGAGTCGTTAGTGATGGGTCGAATGTGAGCGTTCCCCCTTCAGCCAGGGCGACTGTATTTGTGTCCTGCCGTTTCCTTGTCAGGGACATGCCATCCTGCGGGCTCCTCGTGTCAGGGTGCCACTTAGGTTTCACTTCCGCTAGCGCCTTTTCCGCCTCCTGGCAGCACTTTCTGGGGTGTCGGCATCCCATCCTCCTGTCGTTCGTGCACTCCTCGCATTCGCAGTTCTCTGGGATGTAGTCGTTCCGACTTGCCCGCTCCCGTATGTAGCAGTCTCTTCTCGCAATCCTCATGATGTCTGCCACAATGTTCGCCGCATGGTTCGTCCTGAGGCAGTCGCTCACACGCGTGTTGTTCAGGAGGCGGAGCTTCTTAGTGGCACCCAGGTGGTACCAGAGTGGTAGCTGCGACTTCAGCTCCTTGTCAAGCTTGATCGCTGCAAAGCTGACGTGGTATTTTTTGGCCGTCGATAGCATTCTTTTGAGGTACTCCGGCAGTTTCGAGGCTTTATGCAGCGTGGGCGACCAGCTCTGTAGGAAGGTGTTGATTTGCGCTGATTTCCTTATCGCCCCTGCGTCCCGGGAAGCCCTGAGGCTTATTAGGACGTCCGCTGCCAGTGCCCACATGGGTCGAGACTCATCCAAGGTGAGGTACCGCTTCGTCCACATAAGGTCAATCGCGCTGTTTCTGGCTCTGATGTCTAGCAGGCCTAGGCCTCCCTCGCTGATCGAGCGGTACATCGCGTCCATGCTTATCGGGGTCGGGGACCGTCCTTCCCACATGAAAGTGCGAATCATTTTAATCACCTCTTTTTCTACCGGTGGGGGCATTCCTTGAACCATTGTCAGATATTGGGATATTCCCCCCGGGCCCATCTGTACAATGCTGCGCTTTCCTCCCATCGACGGGTGGCATTTGCCCCATCTCGTTAGGAAGTCCTGCATCTTTTTCATCGCAGGCGTCCAAACGGCCACTTGTTCCACGCCGTTGCCGACCCACGCACCAAGGATTCTCACCGCTTCTCCTTCACGAGCAATGTGCGTTCCGCGCGGTATGGTCTCCTGTTCTCCGCAGTCCTCTCCGCTGATGGATCTGTGTTCCAGGACTGCTGCTCGGTATTCAGGTCGGCCTACCGGGATAACTTCTGTCTTCTTGGCATTAAACTTCGCGCGTGAGCCTTTGCACCATCTTCCTATTACTGTCCATACCGTGGCCCATCGGTCCGTGCACGCTAGGAAGACAGATGTGTCGTCCGCGAACAGGGACGCAACCAGTTTGCGTGTCGCTCCCGGTATCTGGAAGCCTTGGATCTGTGATCGTCGTAGCGCGCATGCTAGGGGCTTGATGGCTATGTTGAAGACGAGGCAGGACAGAGGATCACCTTGTCGCACCCCCCGTGTCACTATGAACGGCGTGCTTGACTCGCCATTGAGGATCACGATCGTTGTTGCATAACGGTACAGGTTTTTGATCTTCTGTATGAACTTCTTGGGTATTCCGAACCGTTCTAGGGTGGCCCATAGGTAATCGTGCGCTATCTTATTGTACGCTTTTTCTTGG
This sequence comes from Fomitopsis schrenkii, assembly GCA_000344655.2. Lineage (NCBI taxonomy): Eukaryota > Fungi > Basidiomycota > Agaricomycetes > Polyporales > Fomitopsidaceae > Fomitopsis > Fomitopsis schrenkii. The sequence continues at coordinate 30,840 of KE504309.1, read as the reverse complement.
TCTAGGGCTATGATAGCTCCGTTTTCTTCCACGGCCTCAGCGTAGTCAATCATAACGCGACAAAGTTGTGTCTGGTCCACGATTTGTCTCCGCGGTATAAACCCTGCCTGGTCGGGGTGAACTATTTTGTGGACCATTGTACCCAGCCGCATTGCCAGGATCTTGGTATATAGCTTGTAGTCTGTGTTGAGTAGCGTGATGGGTCGGTAGTTCGCAATGTCCCTGCGGTCTTTCTTCTTATACAGTGGGCACATCCATCCTTCTGTGAAGGATGCTTTCTCACATGGGCCATGTCGTTCCAGATCTGCAAAGGCGAGCCAGAGGAGGTTCATGCAGTCAAACCTTGGTGAGGTGCGTTCGGAGCTCTTGTCCCATTGCGCCTTCATCTTTGACCAGAACTCGTATGGCAGTCCGTCTAGCCCTGCCGCTTTGCCACAGCC
>KE504309.1:0-24847 GCA_000344655.2 Fomitopsis schrenkii | reverse complement strand
ATCGTTCCTTCCTGCTCTCTCCCGTGTGCCTAACGGGTCCCTCCCTCTAGCAGACTCCCTCTAGGTTCGTTCATCGCCTTCACGCCACTCCCATCACTCCTTTCAACACAAACGGCCACTTGTTCCACGCCGTTGCCGACCCACGCACCAAGGATTCTCACCGCTTCTCCTTCACGAGCAATGTGCGTTCCGCGCGGTATGGTCTCCTGTTCTCTGCAGTCCTCTCCGCTGATGGATCTGTGTTCCAGGACTGCTGCTCGGTATTCAGGTCGGCCTACCGGGATAACTTCTGTCTTCTTGGCATTAAACTTCGCGCGTGAGCCTTTGCACCATCTTCCTATTACTGTCCATACCGTGGCCCATCGGTCCGTGCACGCTAGGAAGACAGATGTGTCGTCCGCGAACAGGGACGCAACCAGTTTGCGTGTCGCTCCCGGTATCTGGAAGCCTTGGATCTGTGATCGTCGTAGCGCGCATGCTAGGGGCTTGATGGCTATGTTGAAGACGAGGCAGGACAGAGGATCACCTTGTCGCACCCCCCGTGTCACTATGAACGGCGTGCTTGACTCGCCATTGAGGATCACGATCGTTGTTGCATAACGGTACAGGTTTTTGATCTTCTGTATGAACTTCTTGGGTATTCCGAACCGTTCTAGGGTGGCCCATAGGTAATCGTGCGCTATCTTATTGTACGCTTTTTCTTGGTCTAGGGCTATGATAGCTCCGTTTTCTTCCACGGCCTCAGCGTAGTCAATCATAACACGACAAAGTTGTGTCTGGTCCACGATTTGTCTCCGCGGTATAAACCCTGCCTGGTCGGGGTGAACTATTTTGTGGACCATTGTACCCAGCCGCATTGCCAGGATCTTGGTATATAGCTTGTAGTCTGTGTTGAGTAGCGTGATGGGTCGGTAGTTCGCAATGTCCCTGCGGTCTTTCTTCTTATACAGTGGGCACATCCATCCTTCTGTGAAGGATGCTTTCTCACATGGGCCATGTCGTTCCAGATCTGCAAAGGCGAGCCAGAGGAGGTTCATGCAGTCAAACCTTGGTGAGGTGCGTTCGGAGCTCTTGTCCCATTGCGCCTTCATCTTTGACCAGAACTCGTATGGCAGTCCGTCTAGCCCTGCCGCTTTGCCACAGCCCGTTAGTTCCAGGGCGTCCTCGATCTCCTCCCTTGTGACTTCGCTTTCCAGGATATTCGCGTCCCTCTCTGGCAGTTCACTTTCCACGTCTTCAAGCGCATCCTCAATGTTTCTCATTCTGTCCTCGGGAGGTTCGTCTGGCGTGACGTTGTCATACTGGATCTCGTTATGATAGTCGCGGGCTAGCTCGGCCATGCGGTCGGACCTGTCTTCGTATGCATCGCTGCGCGGCTTCCGGAGGGAGAAGAATAGGTCGCGCGGCTTTCTCTCTTTATTCACGGCCGACCAGTACTTACTTACTTTTTCGGCATTTAGGTTATAGTGCGTCGTGGTTGCGATCTGCGCTCGACCATGCCGCTTCTTTTCTAGTTCTAGGATTTGTTCCTGGAGCATGGACGCAGTCGCTTGGGCCTCTCCATCTTCCGCGAAGTTCGGATTACGCTGGATGTCATCCCTCTGGCGCGTAAGGTGAGCGATCGCTGCCTTTAGTTTGGGTACCTTCTGTTTGAGTCTTTTCTGTGCCATGACTCGTACCTGTGTCTTGAATCTGTGCAGGACTGTTTGTGGGTTCACTTCCTCGGTCCTGCTGGCCCCTTCGCTGCTTTCCTCTGCGGATTCCAGTTCTCGTGCGCCCAGGGCTGTTATCTGCTTGATGAGTTCGTGGTCGAGGAGTAGATGTGTTGGCATCGCCCACCGTCCCTTGCCGATGTGCGGGGATTTGGCAGACGTTAGTTGGGCGGTGACAAGGCAGTGGTCGGTTGGCACCCCGGTCACTGTGATGTCCCACGTCACAGAGCGTTGCAGCAGTTCGTCTGAGGCGTATATTCTGTCGAGTCTCGAACGGAGGTGGCCTCCTCGTTGTGGGTATGTGTACTCCTTCGCTGCGGGGTTTGATAGGCGCCAACCGTCATGTACCTTCAGGGAGGATAGGAGCGACTTGAGCGCCGTAAGCGGTACATTCGGGCTGTCTCTCATCGGTAAACGGTCTACTGATTCTTCCACCAGGTTGAAGTCTCCGGCCACTATGTCGGGTTTTCGTAGTCGCCCTGTAGTAAATTTCCTTTCTAAAGTCTCCCAGAACGACGTGTTCTCAGATGCGGCGTTCGGTGCGTAGACGTTGAGTATTGTCAGGGATTTGCCCGCATGCCAGTTCGTTGTGGTTAGTATTGCTCGCCCGGGTACAATATGTGTGGAAGTCACTGCCGACGTATCTACCAGCTCCCTGTTTAGTATGATAGCGACCCCTCTAGCTAGCGTGGGTGTGTCTGGGTCGGGGGAATTTACTACGTGCAGCCTTCTTCCATAGAGGTCGTGGATCGTGTGCACGTCCTCGTCCGCGAGATGCGTCTCTTGGACAGCGAGTATTCCGATACGCTCCTCTCGTAGGAGCTGGTTTACAGTGCCCCACTTGGAGGTCGTTGTCGTTATATCCCCCCTTCCATTCAGATTCAGGGAGCCCATTTTGAGGGCTGCTTTCGTCTTTCTGCCCCTCCGTCTGGGCTGGTTCGTATCTTGCGTCGGTCTACGTGCCTCGTCTAGACCTCCGTTCTCCACTGTTGTCTCTCGGCCGGCTCGTCGCACATGTGCTCCTTCGCCGGTCGCCCTGTCTCCATGTTCCGCCCGGCCGTCCTGGATCGACTCGCTGGCAGGGATTTCGGGTTCTTCTCTTGTCGGGCGGAGGTGATGTCCATTTGCCGTTATAGTACCGTAGTTGGGGGTGTGGTTAAATGTATTGTTCGCCGTTGGTGTACGCCACCCTGCTACAACGATCCACAGGGGGCGGGGACCGCTCCTGGGTCCCTCAGGTGACACGCGCAGAGCCACACTCAGTGTGGGTGGCTTGAGCCTCTCGGCCGGGTAAGTCTAGAAGTACCCGCGGTTGCTGTTCGTGCTGCTCTTCGTGCGTTTTCGCATGGCTTTCCTGTCCCGGTTTACGGTCAGTGTATTTGGGCACATGTTCTTTCGCACGCTGCAGCGAGCTGCGAGCAGACACGTTCGGCGGCTGGAAGGGTTAAGGGTTGGTAGTTAGCTAGTCGAAAGGTCCGGGTGGTGATCTTTTAGCGGATTCACCAGCCGTTTGTCTTTTCGTCGTCGTTCTCCATACTCGTCATCCAAGAAATACGAGTATATTGCAAGTGTAGTGGCTTCGTACGTAGTAACAGTCTCACAGGCGTGCGCACGCTACATGTATAGGTATCGATGGGTCCGTGTCTCAACGCTCGCTGCCGCGGCGGCCATGGCCAGATCTCGCGCCTCTCCCTCGGCCTGCGAAGCCACGTCCTCCGCGCTGGTCACGGTGGTGGTGGTGTGTTGGTTGCTCCTCTTCTTCTGCTTCCTCGCCGTTTCTGTCACCGGCTCCTGGGCCGTACCAGTTGACGAGCGAGTGGAGGTAGCATATCTTGGTGTCGTGGTCCACTCCGCGGCACGTGCCGCACTTGAGTGGTTCAGCGTAGAGTACGGGTTGGCCAGTGATAGCCGTACCGAGCCTGGCGGAGCGGAAGACGGCGCGGACGGCGTACCACGTGTCTTCGTCAGCAGTCGGGACGTCGCAGTAGATCGCTACCAGTGGGATCTCCCGCTTCTTCCAGATGCGGGTGATCTCCTTTGTTGAGATGGAGTTGAGTAGGATTCCCGTGAGGTCGTTCGGAGTCAGATCCGTGGGCGGCGTCTTCGGCAGTTCGAGGTCCCGCTGGAAGAGTGCTGCGAGGCGATCGTAGTACAGTGGCTTAAAGAGGCGGTTGCGAATGGCATTCGTCAGCTGAGGGCCGGTTTCGCCGAAGGCCTCAGGCTTGCTGTAGACCGCCATCAGGGACGGGAAGGGAGGATTGACGGGGAAGAAAAATAGGGTGGGCCCTCCGCGTACGCTGACGCACTTAGCTGCCAGGAGCTGTTCGATCTCCGGCCAGTACGACGCTCTCACCAGGTTGCAAGGCGGGTCTCCGTTACGCTTGCCTCCCGTTGTCTTCGCCTGTGCCTGGTAGATTTGAGGCGTGAAGCCGAAGGCTTTGATGATGGTATTCTTCTGAAGCTCGCGTCGCTGGCTTTCGTCCGGGTCGCATGCCCCTTGTCCGGCGGTCGCAACCAGGCATCGCGGGAAGCCCGTGTCTTTCCATCCCATGGCCATGGCGTCCGTGAGCCCCTCGAGTTGCCAACCAGGTTTCTTCCCTTGGATCTCTCTCCATCCTCCGTTCGGCGTCGGGGTGCGCTCGAAATCGTCCTCGGCGTCATCTAGGTCCATCGCAGGAGGGCCCGGTGCGGTGGGGTGGGGATGCTGGGCGTACTGCACTGCCGGTTGGATGTTCGGGTGGGCTGGGATCGCTTGTGGCGTGCGCTCCATGTGGAGGTCGCCGTCCTGCATTTGTACGTAGCCGTGTCGAGGCGCGTTGGCGTACGTTGGCTCTGCGGGGTGTGGGTACTGGGGGATGGGGGTTCGGACAGGAGCGATGGGTGGGCCGCGGTTGGGGCGTGCTGAAGCGTGTCGAGGGTAGGGTGTCGCGCGTCTAGGTGCCTCGCGTTGACGGAGGGGGAGTGCGGTGGCTGGGCGAAGGAATGGGTCACCGAGGTGTTGGGGCGGCGGGGTGAACGGCCCGTCGACAGCCATTCTGTCCGGTGACGGATCGCGAGTGGTCGGCTGCATGGCAAGTGGAGGGCGGAGCTGGTCGTCCGCGCGCACGCGAGGGTTCTCAGGTGCAGTGGCGAAGAGGGAGGCGTATTCGCTGGGCACACCGTCTGGCATGGCTTGCCATCCCCTCCCTTCGAAGCGGGGGTCTGGGATGAGCGGGACGTTCCTAGCGTACTCAGGGCCGTATGCTTCGTAGTACATTGGGTGGGCTCCGGCGAGGGAGTCGTCCTGCTGGCGGACACTTGTCGCCGTACCTGTGTTTGCTCTAGACGGCGTGTACTGCGAGAAGGTAGCCTGGGGGCGCCGCTGTACGGAGAGGGTTTTTTAATTTTTAAGGCCCTTTGTCAGTCTCCTGAGTTGGCTCGTTTCATGGGGCTGTACTCACGTTCCAGCTTCCAGGACCACCTGGTTCGTATCTACCAGGCGCATGTGGCCTCCCTTCTCCCTCCGGGTATCCCGTGGGCACGGTGCCGGCTTTGTCCCGGGTAGTATCAAAGAGGTTAGACGGGTGGAGAGACGCAGGTGGGCCTTCCTTGGCGTGGGTGGGATTGTTCGTCCTGGGCTGGGTGTCGTATGTGGTGGCCCCGGCCCTCTGGTCGTGTGAGTATGGGTGAGCGTAAGCTGGCGCTGACGAGGGGGGTATCTGCGTGAATGGAGGCTTGGTGGCGTCGAGGAAGCCGGTGATCGACGGGTGGTCGCCGATGAAGGGCGAGTCCCTACGGAGGTCGTACGGTAGTTGACCGTCTTCGTGACGCGAGGAGCTCGATGGCCCCGGCGTGGTCTGACGGGTCATCCACCTGTAGGTCTCACGTGGGACGGTCTGCGGGGCCGTGTCCGATGTGACCTGCGCGGCGTGCGAGACACCCTGGACGATGGTCGAGATGCCTTGCCTCGACCTATCGAGCCCGACGTCGTGGGCGACCCTCTTACGTTTGCTTAGGTGGCTGGATATTCCAGGGGGTGGGCAGGGAGAGGACAGAGGGTCTCCGTCGATGTCGCTCGAGGCGGGGCTCCTAGACCTCTCTCTCACCTCCTGGGCCTTGGCCTTGCGTTTGTTCCTAGCGTCACGCTGTGGCATCATGCGTGAGAAGACCGGTGGGTGCGGCGGCTGTTCTTGTTCGACATGATCCCCTTCGTTGGCCGGTACGGCGACGTTTTGAGTCGCGGGCGTGGCGGCGTCGCCCGCGTGCTGGCTGCCCTCTTGCATCGGGGAGGCTGCTTCAGCGTGATCTGTGGTGCCATCAGCAGGGGGCAGCAGCATGTATGAGGTGTGTTTACTCGCCCAGGTTCGGATCCTGCGACGCGAGGGGGTCTGGCGAGCGGCGCCACGGGTCTGGCAGGGAATCAATGTTGAAGGTAGTGTTCTCAGCGTTCGCGGGAGACTGGTTCGCGCGTTGTTGAGACATTGCGTTGTCGTACCCAGCGGATTTGGTTGGTATTTAAGCCGACGGGGCATCGCTGTTGTCTCCCCTACCGCGTTTGTCGGAGGAGGCGGTGTCGTCGTGCGGTAGTGTGAGGCGATGACGGGACGGGAAGGTTCTGTGTCCGTTGTCTCGTTGGGGAGAAGTGTTGCCTCTGAGTGGGCGTTGGAGGGGCATCGCGCCCGGGCATCTCATCGTGCCGGCTCGGTGTTAGTTGTCTGTCGATGGAGAGGGGGTCCTCTTCGTGCGAGGTGGGTGGCGTAGCAGGCAGGTAGTGCCCGTGTTTAATGTTGGGCTCGCGTCAGTGGTTTGTCGTGTATTATCGCTCTGTTTGCTGTGTGGGCAAGGGGGAGGGCACGTGGGTGGTATTGAGGCGTCGAGAGGCCCAGGGGACGGTCGATGCGGATTAGTTCAAGTTAGGGGGTGTCGTCCTTACGGGCGATAGATTGCCGAAATTCACATCACGGCTCGTGGCAGTGGCGTTGGGCGCTCACGGCTGCGTTTCGGCATGTCCAGTGTGCATTCCGGCACGGTATTCCTGTGGTATCTACTTCCTTATGTAGCTATCAACTTATTCGCTAGCGTGGTTCGCGGGCTCGGGCTTCCTTTCTGTCTGCGTGTCATGTGTTCCTCTCCGCGGGATTCGTCTCTTCCGCTCACTCTCCGGCCGCCACTCCCACTGTCTCTGCGTGATTTCGTCCAGGCGCGATTCAAGGCTCGCTATTTCTTCTGGGTTTAGGGCGAGATCGTATGGCGACTTGTTCGGGGATGTGACATTCGGGATGTCAAGCGTTCGGTGATGTGGCACGGGAAGTTCCGGGAGTGATTGGTAGTGTTTGGCGTGTGCGATGGCTTCTACGCCCGTCATGGCGGACCACGGGATCGGGACGCTCAGGCGACATTGTCCCGGGCCGCCTGAGACCGCCCATGTGACCCAGTGTCTGCGTAAGTCCGTGACCGCGGTTAGGAGTCCCGGCCCGGACACTCCGCTCGTGTTCTTCATCATGACAAGTTGCCCTTGCCCAAGTCTCCGCGATGGAGGTTCATCAGCTACCCACTCCTGCACTCCTTTCTTCCCGGTTATGGGGTCGTCCAGGACCGTCACTGCAATGACTGTCTCACCGTTGTGGGGGATGGAGAGGATTGGGAGGGGGGGCGGCGCGCTCCGAGTCGCCACTCGTACGCCATCATTTCGTTTTCTTCGTGTAGTTCGAGCTGACTTTGACGATCGAGGGGCCGTCTTCATGGTTGGATGGATGCGTGGGGTGTCGTTAGCGTGCATGATTCGTCGTCTTTGAGGTATAAATCGTTATCGTATCAGCGCTTCGCCGCGCGCCTCTCCTGACGTGGGCGTGTCTAGGCGGCGTTACGGTCGTTATTCGTTTCCGATTGCATGAAGGAATGCGGGATGGAGGTTGAGTGAGTGGGGGGATACTCTGAGAGCACGGAGATGGGGGGGATGGGCAGGAGGAGGGCTTGCAGGGCGATCGATCCCTACCACTTTCCTTTTTGGGACTTATCAAATTTTATCCAAGCTTAATTGCCGTTTTTGGCTTATCCGTTGGAGGTGTCTCGGTTTTTGTGTTGGCGCCGTGCTCTCTGTCTTGTGGTTGGTCGTATGCGCGATTTTGAGGACTTTATTGGTTGTGGATTACCTTACGGTTTCGCTTGCGGAGGGTTTTGTATTTGCGTGATTAGTTTTGGTTGGTGAGTTATCACGGGTCGCGCCTCGGTTTCTCAGGTCCGCTTAGTCATGCCCCTTTTAGGCGCCTGAGAACTCTTAGGTCGTCGTCGACGCCATTTGACCTTTGCTCGCTGGGGTTTGGCTTCTCCGCGCCGTCCGCGGTTCGGTTTCGCGCAGGGCGTGTTTCTTTTGTTGTTGTGTGTTCCGATTCGTCAATGGGTTCTAACGGCCCTCTCGGTGTGTTATTCAGACTAGCTAGCATATCCCCGGGTCTTTTAGGTCAGACTGGGGTGTTTTATCATCCGGCTGGTATGCCTTTATGGATGGCTGGCAGCGAGCTTGGAGTAGCTATGCTGCCGTCTGCGCATGTTCGTTTCGCCTGGTATGGCTACTTACCCCCCGGGCCACTGGAAGGCCTGCGCTGGACGCCGCAGGTTGCGACGCCCTCCGGGGGGCGGCCACGATACTTAGTACCTGGCCGACATGATAGGGGGGAGGGATATATATAGTCAGATTCTCGATGTATTCACGCGATTGCCCTTGTTCGGGCACCGCTCACGCCCGGGACTCGCCCCCATCTCATCAGTTACAATGGAAGTTGACCGCTGCGAAGCTCACATTTTTATAAGATCAATGTACATATTCGTAACACCAACAACTCTCAACCACAGGCCCTCCTCATCTTGCATTCCTCAGATGTGGACAGCAGCATCATCCGACGCTCACTTTGATCAATCACCAGAGGAGGTCCCCGCACCGATATCTGTGCCTCATGATGTGCGTATTCACTTCCGTCTCCTTAGAGCGGTTAGAGCGCCGACTCCAGTGTAGGTAACAGCCTTGCGATAGTGCGGTTGTTTCATCGCTTGCGCTTCTCGTCAGGTCGTCGGTAAAGAGGCATACCACGTACCTTCTTCCTGATCCTCTGCCTCATCGAGCCGCTGCTTCTGGAAAGAATATTGGCGCTTTCCCGACGGCTGATCATATGTGGTAGCGCGAGGAGTGGGGGGCCTTCAAGGCCCGGAGATGCGCATCCGTTGTTCTGCGGTACGCCACTGATTTCCTTGACCTCTGGAAGACTGACGACCCCAGAGAAATGCCGTCGCGCCATCTGACAAAGGAGACGGACTTCGTACCACGGGCTTGGTGAGGACGTAAGAAGAGCTGTCCTCAGCTCCTCCGCTGCGACCTGCGCGTGCGCCACTGGTTCCTGCGCGTGCCCCAGTTGCCCAAATGCTGCGAAGACAACCAGCCAAGTATGCTTCTACTCACCTCCGCACGTCAGACCACATGCTCAGTGCTCACCCTTCGGCTCTGGTGAACGGCTTCCACCGTGACGTCTAGGCCATGTACGAGGGACACCGATGGCTCGCCCATGTAATACTATGCCATGCAATCGATACTTGAGGAAGTGGACCTGTGCGACGATGTGAGGACCTTGTTCCAGTGTACACGAGGGAATCAGTGCCGCTACCTCTAACGCCTTTGTGCGCACAACCTGGGGGCCGTTGGGAAATGGGTGCTGCGATGTATGGAGGCCGGGTTGTCCCTGGCTGCCAGTACCATGATGCAGAAGCCTCGGACGTCGCGCAGCGCTCGTGACAGGATTCTGAACGAATGGGATACCAAGTGAACTGGATCGGGTCCCAGGGACTTGTCCGGGTGCATCATGTCCTCTACATCCATTCGTCCGATAATCTCTCCGTGTATCATACAAGATCGCACGCACTTTGATCCTCTCGTCAGCCTCCGACGTCGAAGAGGTTGCTGTTATCTGTCTTGTATGAGCTCAGCTCAGCACCATTGCATCGTACTTTAGCTCACGCAGGGACGGGACGTACTTACTCACAGGTTTCACTTTCACATGCACAGTGACTAGACCTAAGTCGGAGGGCGTATTGCACGCATGGATACTCAAGGTGGCAATATGTATAATGCACTTCGGGCAACATGCTCATTTTTTCGAAGATTTTTCTTGTAGAGGCCAGTGAAGAATCTAGATTGCGGGGCCTGCAGTTAGCGAGTGATAGATACAAGAGCGCAGAGAACTAGTAGTAAGTCTGGAGGTGTCAACACGCAACGTAGAACCTAGATGGCTTGGGTTCTCTTTGCCTCCTCATTCCTAGTTTGCATGGGGCGCTAAGTTGATCCATAGTCAAGCACTAGTAGAGGGGTATCCTGACGAAGGTCGGAATGCTGGTGGTACTAGCAGGAGGAGGAGAACCGTGAAGCTATTCGTATCACATGGCGATTATGTAAGCGACGTCTCAGTCGCGCTCGAGGACTCGGAGAAAGACGAGTAAGTTAGTCCCCACCGGGGGCCCCAGTGTCGCCCAATTGCTTGAAATCGCGCAGGTACCGATACTATCGAGTGTGGACGATCTGAAGACACGTACTTGAGTGCGGGATCACAGTGAGGTGGAACGACACCCATGTTGACCGCGCAACTGAAATGAACACATTGATTGATATCTCTGTATTAGATTCCGAACCTAGACCCGGAGTGCCAGTGGCATTGCTCAAATATTCCCTGCGCTGAAGAGCCTACCACCCGTGGCTTTTCCCATTCAGCACGCCCGCAACGTAATTTGCATCGGTCGAAGTACGCGAAGCACCGCTGCTGTGTGTCCGGCACTTGCCCACTGTTCGAGTTACCCGAGCATCCGCTATATCCTCACCTCTATCCAGAGGCAGCAGCCTATGCCTTCAGAGGACCAGCCCCATGCAGCGCCTTACCCAGGTGGTGAGCACACGCTCCAATGAGGCGTAACTACATGCTATTCACTAACGAAGGCTTCTAGACGGAAGCGCAACTCCCGCTAGTCATGATGTAGTAAAGACGACGTCTGCGCCTGATTCCCCTCCGCTGGTCATGCAACTCGTCGTAAGACGAGACTTGCTCGATGTCAATCGGCCTATTTTCGTGCGTGCACACTACTGACGGCGAATGTACAGACTGAGGGGTGGGGTGTTGGCCCTCTGATGGCACAGACGGCCCATGCAACTGCCGCGGTGAGCTGCATGAGGGCATGAACGTCGCATCGCTAAGGCTCACGCAAGTGGACGTAGGTGCTGCACGAAACGCGCGAACTCCCCGAAACCAAGGCATATCTCGACGACCTGAAGAATATGCGCAAAGTTAGTGTTACCTTTGACCACGTTCAGCCGTCTCCAGATATCTCATCTTCGTCTCGGGAATGCGCGATGCTGACCCTTCGCTTTGCTTTGCAGGCTGTCCTCCAGGCATGTCGTGGTGGCTGTAATGAACGCTTTCACTTCCTGATGCAACGAAATCCGCGACAGGTAGCAGATCGGAAAGGCATCGAAAAGCTTGCCGCCCTCTTATCCTCGGCGGATCCACCGGTCCCACATCACTTATGGGTCGAGCAGCCTGAGAACGAGCCATCATGCCTTGCCCTCGCACCGAACCGCCGCGAGAGCAGAGTCAAGAAAGCCCTGGACAAAAGTGGGTGTAGATTGTGGAGGGGTTGACAGACAACAGAGATGATATGTTGATGTACAGCCTCCTGACAGCTGGGATAAAAGATCGTGCTTACCAGCATCCGTGGACAACAGAGTTCATATTCCTCCTACTCGTACATACACGCTGCACAACACATCCGCGTCTTCAGAATATCAAGTTCACAGGTAAGCCATCCCAGTAGAGATCGAGGTGCTAGGCTAGACAGCGATGGGTCGGAACTAGTACATCTCCAGACTCATCCCGTCGTGGATCTCGTAGTCCGCGAGTGTGATGTGATCCTTGTAGATCGTGTACCTGCGAGGCGAGGATCGGCATGCCAGTGTGCGGGAGAGAAGAGGCAGAGGGGGACGTACCACTTCTTGAGCTGGATCTTCGTGTGGTCCGTGCCCGTCTGGGCCCCGATGAGCTTCTTGAGGTCGCCGACTGTGTCGTCTGGACTGCACTTCACACGGACTGCGAGGTAGGCGTCAATATGAAAACTCAAATGTTGGAGTCCGTTGGTGCGCACCTTTGCGGCCGAGACGGTCGTTGGCAATGACCTAACCCGCAGTAGCCAGTTTGCGCCACAGGCAATTTGAGGGGAGATGTGAGGTCGGGGTTGGAGGTCATCGTCAATATCCTAGGCCAACAAGAACAGAAAATCATACGCACCTCAATCAAAGCCATGTTGTAGTGTGACGGGAAAAATTGTGAGGAGCAGGGAAACCGGCAGCACTCGCAGAGTCGAAGCAAACGTCAAGCAGCGAACGCCTGGGCGTCTGTCCCTCGCTTTTCACATCTTTCCAGGAAAGGCAAGGGGATAAAATCCACATATACTTACTGCCATTCGCTCCTCCTCAACCTCCTCCTTTGTCTCATCATGAGGACCTAGCATTGATACATCACGTATTGACTCGTCTCCATTATTCTTTTTCATCTGAATGCCATGGGTCCTACGCGCCGGTGCGCGACCGTATCGCCTGCGATGGACGGAAGTTTCACGGTTCGGACATGGCCAGCGAGCAGTACTAGTACGTATTTTATCTTCTCGAATGGTCTTGAACATACTGGCTCAACGTCCGCATGGTGTAGACCCTGTGGTTTCCCTTCTGGCGGAGACATTCATCGCTTTGGCCACTCTGACAGAAAGGAAGTTTTCCACGAGCCAATTGCCAAGCACTGGCAGTTAAGTATGATGCTACCAGCGTTGGTGGCAACTGACCAACTGAAATTCCTCTCCTTCTCGCACGTATCCAATCCCGTCTTTCTCTCGGTTTCCAATCTTGGCTGTGTACTTCTATGTTTGCCGCTCTCAGTGCAGCTTGCGAGCCCAGACGACCAGTACGTTGCATTGCCTGCATATCGTAGACGCGTTGTTTTTCCCGGTCACTAATTGTGATGTCTCGTGGTAGGTTTAGCTTCACCATGGCCGCGTCCGCTGTGCAGCGGTATGCGTGCCTGGACAGGGATCGAAGATGCACTGCTCGTAAGTATGCGCAGATCGCTACTCGTGAACTACACCTCGAAATGGTCCAAACCTGACAGGCGCGTAGCATGGTCGACGCGTGGGAGTCCTGCCGCCGGACGTCGCGGTCAGGTGTCAGAGGCTGTCAGCGACGTTGCGCGAATACGGACTCACCGCCTGCCCCCATCTGCCTTCCGCCCCCTCACATCTGCTTGACACCCTCATTTCCACCTATCTGCCAGCCCTCGCTGACGTCTTACGGAAGAGTCCGGCCCACTGTATAGTACCCAACGCACGCAAACAAGCCGACATCGAACAAAATTGGCGGCCCGAAGCCTTGTGCTGCCAAAGCACCCTCTCATCCTACCACCATCTTGCCCCGATCAGAAGTCGCTCGCTGTTTCTTCTGCGAGACGGCGACCTTGTAATACGGGCTATGGACCACCAGGGGCTTACTGGACTCTGGGTCGAAGGCTTTCGCCGACCCTGGTTCTGCACCTCACGACGATCCCCTTAGCTACCGTATTTAATTCAGGAGTTGTGCATTTATTGCGCGGTTCATTGTAGTTACTACCATGTAGTAGTGTAGTAGTAGTGTAGTATTGTAGTACCCTGTAGACAATATGCATCGGACGAGTAGTCATGTAGATTTAAAGAGCACTAGTCGCAGTCGAGCCCGGTATTGTCACCGGGGGCAGCGCACGGAGTGCGACATCCGAATATCCTAAAAAAAGTCGCGGCACCTGACGGCCTTTTCGTAGTATGCGCGGGGTACGAACAATCTAGGTACGAACAATGTTTGCGCTGAATATTCGCTTCTCCGAACATTCCCCGCCCAGGCAATCTTGTCTCGTACCGAAGATTGTCAAACTTTCCCAAAGGTTTTCTGACGTCGAAAATCATAATCACATACGTCATCTTCGTGCCCTCTTCCCGTATCGAACACGATGAAGACATTCTGTATTATCTCGTGCCGTAAATGGGACGGAAATGCTAAAAAAGGATAGCATTGTCGTCGGCTTTCCGGAAACAGAATATACTGGGTTTTCCAAGACCGAAAATTCAGGATGTTTGTCACCGGTATATGCCAAATCTGTGAGCGCCGAACATGTCGCGAAAAAGCAGTATATTCCGCGCCCGGTAATATAACATGTTCCTTTCATGCTCGACCTCCGAACATGTCTCATGGTCGAACATGAATCAGTTCTGAATGATCATGATTTGACTTCGAAATCAGAGTGAATCACACAAGAATACTGCATGATACTTACGGACTGATTCCGTGATTCCGTGCTCGCCAGGAAGGCCACACGACATGTACGAGGTTCAGCGCCGTGTACGTGCGCAAACAGTCCGCCACGCTGGTGAGCCGCAGGCAGAGGGTCTCGAGCATGGCGAGCATGGCGGCGAGTGAGAGCGTGAAGAGATGCGTGAGGCGAAGGCGCAACGACCAAACAGAAGCCTGAGGTAGGACGACGACGATGAGGATAAGCCGGGGCGGGCCGCGGGAGCAGGAGAGGAGATCGGGGATACTACGGGAGGAGCACGCATTCACCGCGACTCCTGCTGATTGAGGCCGATTCAGTATCTGATTAGCTACCTGGGACCCATCTCCTCCGAACCCCGCGCTGACTTGGACTCCCCGGAAGGTGAGCGCAGCCACGACGCCTCCCTCGTATATGTCGACGAACACGGCCGGTAGGCATCTGTTCAACTCAACACGCGATGCCGTACGTATCCTCCCACCATCCCCTGTGCAGTATATGCCGCGCGCGGCTTTTCCATGCCCATCCCTTGTCGCCGAAAGTGAAGGCTGGCCATTGTGGTGAGCAAGCTTGCAGTGCCTTCACCGGATGCCAGCTAAACAGCACCCTTGTAATAGGTCATATGTACTGCGCTCCCTGTATCGCGCAGCATATGATGCATCACAAGGATCAGGGTTGTCCACGATGTGGGAGAGCGTTCCCCTCCACCAGCGAGGGTAGTCCACCGGAAGACGCGCTACAAGATATATACGCCAATACGAAGAACGATAAGACTGATGAGTGGATTCGGAGAGCCTCTAGAGAGCGAGTAGCTGATAACTCATCTGTGTCAACCAATTGACCGCATGTCTGCACCTAGATGTTCCGATACTGTTGCTTCGAAACAGCATCTCCAGCAGCAGAGAACCCTCCTGGCGGCTGCTGAGAGAGATTCTGTATTGCTGACTCAGAAATTCTCCGAGAATGCGAGCAATATTGATTCACTCGTTGACTGCCTGTCAGCCGCGAAGGACGACAAAGCCCGGGCTATGGCTAATGTCGAGGAGTTAGAACGAGAGCTTGCCCTGCTAAAGGGCTAGACAGGTGGGCATGTCATGGCATGTAGTTAATTGATGGCTAGCCGTTAACAGTCCCCATGTAGTCCTCGACCGTACGATCCCTCGACGTCCACTGAGCGTGGCACCAATCAATGAGTCACCGAGCCAGGATCAGACTTTTGTACATTGCACACATACATAGACGAATACATATCACGATGTCTTGGATGAACCAAAGGTGTCAGCAAAACCCTCTAGATACCGGTCTAGTCTTCTGTGGTATCGCTCTCATTCCACCTGCATATCATTCGGGTCCGTCGTCTGGACACCCTCTTCCTTCTCTCGATCGAGGTCAGGGTTGAGCTGGCCGGAAACTAGCTGCCTATGACCGAGGTTATACCCTTTCGCCGTTCTGATGAATGAATGGTATGAGACAGCGGTCTAAGTAGATGGCTGAATTTACGCACTGTCTCACCACACTTGGGTGCACGAGGGAAACATCCTTGGGTATATACTTCAGAGCCTTCCAACGAAACTGGTCAAGTTTCATGCTGGGCGAATAGCAGTTCTGAGGGAGGCCAATCACAGGGCTGCGTTTACTTTCTCTCCTGCCGTCCACGCGGAAATGGGGCCAACTTCCTGCGGAGGCTGTGTACGCCATCTTGTAACGCACCCACAGATGCAGCAAGTCCAGCTCGCGTAGCCAAGTGAGCAGCGGTGCAGAGCGCCACAGGACCTTCTTGACGATATACGTGGCCTGTCCGTGTCCGGAATCATGGTCCGACTCGTCGGAGCTCATGCCTTGAACTCCAAGAGCGTCGACGAGGCCGAGCGCATGGGGCTCTTCTCCCCCCAGCACGTACAGCGCTACGCGTCGACACTGTTCAAAGAGCTGGACGGACAGATCAGGAGGAGGCAAACATTATATATGAGATAACGCACATTTCGTTTGCGCTCCTGTTGTCTACGCTTTCGCTCCTGGGCGACACGAGAAACGGGATCGCTCATCAGCTCCTTGTACTGATCGCGAAGGCGCTCAGTGTGTCGTATCCATGCCTTTCTGACGTCGTCCTCGCCTCGAAGGCCAGGATGTTTTGCCATGAAACTTGCAGTGAAAACATCCGCAACGGACTTATTCCAGGGCGAGCGAGGTGCCCCGAGAACGTCGAAACGGAAATCAGTTTCCTGGCAACAAGGGAGACCCCTCAGCGGGTCAAAGCGTTCGACTTCGCCACGGGTAGGCACATTATCGAACGGAGACTTGCTGTTCTGTCGTTTCATGAGCATGTATCCATGCTCCCGAATACATTCCTGAGCCGAAGTCAGACGTGTTAGGACAGTACACGAGCATACACCTCACGAAGAAGTGGTTATCCTCGTTGGTACGCTGTTTGTTCTGGCGATAATTGCGTGGGAGGCTGGTGTCTTCCATCTCGACATCTGCGTCATTACCGGGATCGTGGGGTGTCTCTTGAGGCGCCGGCGTCGCCTGGGTCTGGAATTGCTGCAGAGACGACAGCAGCGTCTGTTGAATGGTGTTCTGGAGCATATTCGACATACTGTCGAGCCTCTGGTTGACGTTCGAGTAGAGCGTCGAAAGGTCTCTTCGAGTAATCAAACTCAATTCATCGCCAGTACGCGAACGGCGGGGGTTGCTGCTCCTTGGGCCCTAGTGTATCATAATCAGCCAGAAGGAAAAGGCAGAGATTGTTGGCATTACTCTATTCGGATTCACGGATGGACCGTGTTGCGATGGGTGAGCAGAGAAATCAAAGCGGAAGGTTGAAGGCTGTTGACTAGTAGCCGGTATCGGAACAGGTGTAGGACCCCCGGGAGATGAGCTCGGTGGGTTCGACGGGAGCTGACCGCCGCTTGCACGCGCCGAGTCATCCCCGTCAAACATTGGGCGGGGATGTCCCGCATTCTGAGGGGGTGGTGATGTCGACGACAATGAGACCACAGGGCGCGCCGGAAGAGTAGTAGATGGAGGCCGGTCAAACTTCCGTATCTTCAAATGAGGCATTAAATGAGATGTACGGTGCCGCGACCGTAAACCGCTCACCGAATTATGTTCCGTCATGCCACTACCGTCGTCCACCACTGAGCCAACGGTTTCCCGTTTCTTTCCCTTGCTCACGAGAGCCGTTCGAAGTGTGCGGGAGCTACCACCATCCGAAGTCTCTCCGTCATCGGTTACCTTGCGCACGTTAGCGCCCTCTATGCTCCCGTCTACGTTGAGGGGTGAACAGTTCACCTTAGATTGCGCCCCGGAGCCCCCATTCATAGGATCGTCTGAGCTGTTGCCGAGCACCTGAGGACGCCCAACCTGGTTTCATACAATGAACCACCTGTGATGCAGAGAAAAGTCTATGACTATCACCTGAGCATCCCCTGCGCCCGCGTGGGTTTCTGTCATTGGTACGTCCTCGTCTTGAACTCGTTCGATGACGCCGCGCTGTCATGGATATTAATACGGATGGCTACAGGTTCAATCGAAATGTCATACTTCATCGCCTTGACCCGTTTCGCTGCGCGCTGTACTCTGCTGCAGGGTCATAGGAATCAACACGAATCAGGTGTGTTGTAGAGTGGCTCACCTCCCCGGGTCTAGAAGCCCGTGCGCCCCCAGGGGTTTCTGTCATTGGGACGTCCTCATCTTCAACTCTGTTCATGACGCCCTGCTGTCGTGGATATGTATGAACAGATGACTACAAGTATGATCAGAGCGTCATACCTTATCGCCTTGATCCGTTTCGTTACGCGCTGTACTCTGCTGTGGGGTGATAGGAATTGACGTAAATCAGGTGCAATGTACAGTGGCTCACCTCCCCAGGTCCACTGGTCTGGGCGCGAGACGCGGTTAACTGAGAATGTAGCTGCTCGATGATTCAGTTTCGTTCTCGCGGAGGCGTGCTTGTCCTTACTAGATCCTTGAACCTCTTCAACGGCCTCTCCACAAGCTATTAGATGTCAACAAAAGGTATGGAAAGACATTTGAACAGCCGGACGTACTGATGAATACAGCGGCGTCGGCGCTGGATCGCCTTGAGCCCTGGAAACGGCAGGCGGGGACGTCAATCTACGGCTTGGTAGCTGCCTGGCGACACGGGAAGCCGTCGATCTCGGCTCTTGAGGGGACTGAGACGCAGGAGATTGTTGGGTTAGGACAGGTGCTGACTGGGGTAGACCTGCCACTTGTGAAGAACCGCCGCCCAGACTTCCAACACTACTTGTCGCTCTATCGTGCGGCAACTGCGGAAGAGGTTTAGGGCCCCGTCTAATAGCGTTCGGGTCCGCAACGGGATATGGGCAAGTGTTTCCGTCGCTGTCCCTGATCGGCGTCATCTGCTCTTCTTCGTGCAGTCGTTTCAGACCTTTGAAGAGTAGGTCGTCATGGGAGGTGTTATCAGTCTGTGCGCCGTCGATGGGGGGTAGAGGGTCGGAGGAAGGGACAGCAGAAGTACCACCGTCCGGCGTGGAGGCAGTTGGAGGTGGTGCACTACCAGAGGGTTCGTGCATGAAACAACCAACAGAGGAGGTGGCGACGGGCCAGTCCGTATGCATCCATGCCTCCTGCTCGCACGTATAATATACTTGTCATACCTTTGTGGGCAACCAAGGAGTGGCGTTACAGCTGCACAATGAAGCATGCTCTCAGAGCCATCATGCGCAGAGCCTGCTGTCGTGCCACGCGTTCAAAGTGAGCTTGTGTCATGCTGCCGACAGATAGCAACTCGTACCGAACTTGCGACAGCCCCAGATGACTTGCAACCCCGGTAGATACTTACACAAATGGGGATCGCGCGGGGTAGTGCCATATACGCTGCCTAGTCAATGCTGAACCGAATGGGGACGGACTGTAAGACGGAGGAGCGCAAAATCGAGTAAGCACTTATTGCTGTTTTCGAAAGTCATGTTGCGGCGCCAAAGTCGCGATTTTTTCGCACGTCTGACGACCTGGCGACCTCCACCTCAGAACAGCCATAACTCGCTCACATCTGGTTCTTTCTCTTGAGAGACAGCACTGTTTGATTCGCCTCATCAAGAAGCAGCACCTCGTACGAAAATCAAACCGGAACAATGAATTCGTGTCCCAGCTAGTCTACGATTCGCCGGATCTATTGTCACTCGACCATCTCGATGTGCTCTTGATGGGCTGTGTTCAGGAATGGTGCGAAGTCGTGGCCGACAATTTCAATACAGACATCCTTATTAAGTCTGTTTACAGGGTCGTTCGTGCGCTGGTTGAACACCTCATCCAAGTTGTCTCTCTCGTCGGTACGTAGGGCAATGCCATCGAGAGCGGCAAGTCGTTCACGTTGCCTAGGAAGACCTAGCCAACAGCTCGGCTACATCGAGTGACGGGCGTGCTGCCAAAGAGTGGGTCAAGCCCCCACTTCGCTTGTGAGTACTATCAGGGGTCGGCCATCGTGATGACCTCCGATGCCTGGGCGAGACTCCCATTGCGCATCCCCGCCTTCTCCGAGCTCACGATAACCTTGTTCTGCACAGAGATTCTACCCAGTCCTATGCCGAGCCCTCCGTGTGTGCGTCTGTTCCGTCCGTATGCGCGATCGGGACGTCTTCGACGCACAAGAGCAGCTCGCATCGAGGGCGAAAATGTTGTACGCGACGAGGGCCGCGACCGCGCAGCTGCAATGTACTCCGCGTTCAGCTCGATTGCCTGTTTGAACCGTTCTGCAAGAGCGGCACGGGCGTCCCCCTTCGGAGAAAAACCACGACACCAGAGTATGTGGGATAGATCGGGCCCTGGACACCGAAGCTCAACGGTTGAATTTTGTAGACAGCATACACAGGACAGCAGGGCTCAAGAGCGAGCCTGAGCCAGCTCGACCTGCTAAAGGCCGGTAGGCTGCGCGTCGTTGCACTGGATAGAGCAGACCGAGAGGCCCGTGACTTGCATGGCATTGTTGGGTTGGCCGCTCCGACTTCCACACAGATGGTTCTACACGCAAGAACACCTGCAATTCTCCACAACGTCGGCGAAAATATCTTATGGCTGCAACTGTCAGAATACTAGCACCTTCGTGAGCCAACACCTTTTTGGAAGCGTGCCAACTTGAAGCCAATTGCGCATTGCGCTCGCGAATGGCCTGTTCGCGACAGGACTCGCTAGCCTATCAGTCTCACTTTATGTGCTGAACACTCATCCTGTGCAGTAACACTCACGTCAATGAGATTGGGCATGATGAACCGAAGTGGTTCGACGTTCCGAGTCTCGTGCTCGCACGCATCTACAGGGCTCGGTAAGGATCCCAGCATCTGTCACGGGTTGGATATGAAGCCGGTTAGATCCAGCTATACGGTATGGAACACGCGACGTACTGGGCGACGGGGTGAACTCTGGAGCTCGTGCTCAGAGAAAGTCGAGAGAAGGAGGCGTCGATCGTCTCCATAGGGTGCAAACTAGTCAGGGAAGTGCGGTTCGAAGTCGTGAGCGCGACGTGCAGCGAACCAGTACAAACTGTACAACACATTCGCCAGTGATTGTGGGTGCGACGAAGTTCTCGGCTCGTAAAGGTGCAAAGGGGGGCGTCCACCGTGATCTAATAGATCTCGCTACTGGGCACGGTCAGTCCTGAGTCAGCGATTCTGGTCGATTGCGGGAGAAATTGATGAGTCGTACATTAGATTTTGCTAGGGCGTTAGATTAACCGTCACTCACGTCGTTGGGGGACGGGGGACGTTTGCAGTGTGGATGTCACATTCCGTTCACATTCGCGCCACGGTCGCCATTCTTCCGGGATCGTGCGAACACTAAGCCTGCGGGGGTACATCAATAAGGTGGGATTTGTAGGCATAATCGTGGGGTGGTCTAGGCCGAGTGGCTGTACCGTCATTAACACTAAGCCGAACGCTAGTGTTGCCGATTGTGAGTGTTATTGCATGCTCAGATATGAATAGAGGTACATACCACCGATTTCCATAATGAAGAAGGCAGGTTGTACAGTGACTCTGAGGTCGACCGTCAGTTCGATGCATCGGCCCGCTACGGGCCAAGCTCTCCGACATTGCTCAGCTCTAGTTTCGCATACGCCGGACGCCTTTGCTGGACTCCCCACGAAGCAGAACAGAGCATGAGGCCTTGAGGTGCGATTTCTCCATTTGCGTTTGTGACACAATGACTTGCTCCGAATTGTATATTTTTGCTACCAGTCCGCCGTGATAACACTGGCAGCGACACTGCTACGTCGCTAGTCAGAGTATGGTAAGTCTATTCCACCGCCCTATTGACGAGTGGTGCGTTATCTACTCACTGCAGCATGCGCTCAGTGGGACAAATGGGATAGTTTACGTAGTTGCAAGAATTCAACAGTTGACGTAGCCGAGTCGCGTGGGCTGGCCGCACAGACGATACTGTCAGCAGTCACATTGCACTACGGCAGTCACGCGCATGCACTAGGTGCGGCACCATGATACATGCCTCGCGCTTTAAAGCCCTAACCGACACCCCTCTCCCCAATCCCTCCCGCCATGAATCCGCATCAATGTCCATCGGCCACCCCGCTGTACGTACTGCGAATTGCTACGATTTGCTCAAGCCCATCCTCGTCCTTCTCCTCCACAAGCACACTGCCTGTGCCCCGGTCGTCGGCCTGGACGTATACTCTACACCCGCTCGTGCTCAATGGAACTGCCATTGAAGTGGGCAGTATCCCGCTTGCACCATCCTCGTTAAGCACGGCGTCGAACGTTCAGTACATGCTCTTGAGCCACCTGTATGTAGATGGCGATGATGGGTGCGTCGTTCAATCTTGTACACTACTACTTAGTACTTGGTCTGTCACTCATCGTTCTCCAGTGGTTCTCCGGAAGTTAGCAGTGTGGCATCCATGCGTAATGTCCCAGGCGAACCTGCTACTGTATCCAACTATATGGACAGCCTAGATCTATCCGTGAGCATCTTCTCCTCGATATTGGTTGGCAGGTGCATATCTGAGCTATGTGCTTTCTACCCGATGGGCAGGCCGTACCAGATTACAGCCTGAGTGCGATGATTCGACCTGATGTACTCAGGTCGACCATAGACCAGTTAGTATTCACGGGCGTGGCAGAGAACGTACGGATCTCTTATGCTGTCAACTTCCCTATGCTGATGCGCGTGCTGCTAGATGCCGGCGGGTAGTATCGAAAGCCCCGCCTTCACTACAGCGCCAGCGCTTCGGCCGAGCAAACCTGTCCATTCGCCCACGGATGATCCCACATATAGCTCCCGAAACCACCTTTTCCCTGATGTAGTAGCTCCGGTGCCCCAAATCGCGCACTCGTATACTCTCCAGCATGCCATAACACCCATTCTTCAGCCACCGCCTCTATCTCCTTCAACGTCGACTACTGGGCCAGTTACTTGCCCCACGTCTATCGTTGCCGACGAGAACTCTCCCCACCTGCCTGCCGGGGAGGTGCAGACTATGGGCCACGAGTCTATTCCGGGGCAGCAAGTCAACATAGTACCTGGCCGACGTCCGCGTGCGCGTCCGCGCAAGAACTTGCTGAACAACAATGGAGAGCATGTCACTCGGAAATCGCTCTCTGAACATGCCAGATATCCTGCTTGTCGCCCACGCGGACGCCCTCGGAAGAAGCCAGATTTGGCTGAGGGGAGTTGCTCGCGATAGACGATTGTAAGTCACCCATCTTTAGGCTCTTCAAGACATGATGACTGTACTGACGTCCTCACACAGCAAGTGTGTTCGCAGCGACTCACTCCGTGAATATACAGATCAGCAGTCATCTATGATCAAGACGAAAGTGCAAAGCTACCACTGAGACTGCAGGATGCCACGGAGATGCCCCACATTCCCTTTAGACTCCATCTATAGTTGCTTCACAGAGCAGAACACGACAGATGGGACACACCTTATAGACTCATACTTCTTGCCCCCGGGCCCCCATTGTTCCCCCTCACGTCTACATGCTTTCTGTTGCTATCTTCTTGCTGATTCTGTTACTGAATACGCTGTCTCGATTGACTCTGAATCTATCGCATCCAACATACAGTACTGGACCATAGCGAGCACTGAGGCATTGCACCGCAAAGCGACGTGCCGACCGTGACAAGAGGTATGCCTCGATTCACAGGAATATACAGGAATCGTGATGCGGGTCTCCGGCGCGTTTGCGGCGCGTAGGCCGCGAAAACTTGTAAACGACTTACGAATACTCAACGTCCATGCTGCGACTCCTTCTACCGCAGCGGCGGCGCCCCAGAGACCGCACTGGTACGAACCCGGTCGACACACCAGGTAACGTCCGCCTCCACGAAGTCACAGCCATCATCCTCTTCGTGCTCCGTGTCGTCGGATCGCGGTCCAAAGCGGGGATACCCGACTTCTCTTTCCGCCCGCGCTGGCATTGTGCGCTCTGCCGCTTCGCGGCCTTCATACTCCCTGCGGCCTCGCTCTTCATCCAATGATGTGTCGCGGCTGTCGGCGTGCTTGCGATGAGGTTGCCACGGAGGCTGGGCGGCGTGGGCGGCGCGGTGGGGGGAGAAATCCTGCGTGGGAACTCTCTTGAGGAGAGACCGAAGTCCGTGAGGACAGTATCCCCATCAGCGGCGATGAGGATGTTCTGCGGCTTCAGGTCGTGGTAGATCACGTGAAAGCCCTCAACACCTTTGACAATCTCTGTTGCCTAGCGGTTTGCGCGGTCGCGGTCCAGGCGGATCAGAGACCTCGGCGGCCATCCTCTGCAGCACGGCCCGCTCCGCCAACCGTAACGTATGCTGGAGCTTCAGGTGCGCCAGCACGTCCAGCTTCGTGATCGCCTTGAGCGCAAATACGTCCTGCGCTGGCTTGTGGCGCACGAGCAACACGATGCCCGCGCATCATTACGAAGCCGTCGACCACAACCTTGCGCTGGCTCTTCTTGCCGACTGCGTTCGGATACGTGCTTTTCGAGTGCTTCTTTCCTGAGAATGTCCGCGAGGAGGCTGAGTCGCCTATCCGCGACGTTCAGGGCGAAATGACCTCCCTCCTTGGACATTGCCGGCGACGCGAGATACGCCAGAGGCGCGCAACATCGGCTCGGCGGACTGCGACCGCGGGATCCAGTGCGGTGTGTGGGTCCCTCCTGCGTCTGCGGCGTCGCAGGTATCTCCTCGTCTCCTTCTCCGCCGCATCAGGAAAAACACTTTTGGCGCGAAAGCATTTGGGCGCTAGGGAAGAGAAGCAGAAGAGACTTTAAAAGACTTTGAGCTACTCTGTAAACACTAATTGTTTGCACTCGTACTTTCCACGAGTCTACAGAGCGTCTGTACATCAGCCGGGGTGTTTTTAACCCCAAGGCTCCATGTAGAACACTTTATTTCCAACTATTTTCTGCCACTGTTGTACTCTCTGCTCACATGTAATGTATCCCGGTTTCGTAGAACTACATTTTATGTATCCATACAACACCATGCAGGAATGCCAGTATACAAGAACAAAGTCCAGAGATATGTACATCGTATCAGCCAATCTCCTAGTTCAAGTTGACCCCAGCTACTATTGTCCAGTACGCTGCCGACAAGAAGACCCCGCTCACTATCACGACATCAGTCCCATTCCAAGTGCTCCTCATCTTCCCCAGTTCCTCCACTACCGTCACTGTCTATGGAGCTGCCCTCCGCGGACTCTTCAGGATCCGTCTCCACACGATCTACAACGCCGCCTCCCTGCACTCGAGCCCAATGGGCATGCAGGGCTTTGTCGACCCGTCTATGGCCCCATTCTGCAGCAGCCGT
>KE504308.1:0-18265 GCA_000344655.2 Fomitopsis schrenkii | reverse complement strand
GGCACACTGCTTACATAATACAGAGGAAAGGCGAACTCTTGCAGTGCTAACCACTTCACCATATGGGCTTGTCTGTACTTGTAAGTTACTCATACAAGTACCCTTCTTTCTATGCTGAACTTAGACATATTTTGTGCATGTACTACATGCTTGTGCTGTTCCTGCAAGCACCATGCATGCTGAATGGCATGCTGTAGCTATGGAGCATGACCTTTAGTGGTGCAGTGTGTATTGCCTGCACAATACCACTCCCATGAGCACAAGGATGCATATCTGCTCAGTAGCACATTCACAATATGTCTAAGTCCAGCATAGAAAGAAGGGTACTAGTATGAGTAACTTACAAGTACAGACAAGCCCATATGGTGAAGTGGTTAGCACTGCAAGAGTTCGCCTTTCCTCTGTATTATGTAAGCAGTGTGCCCCAGGTCCTTGGTTCAATTCCCCCATGTTGCGCCTTTTTTGGTAATCCACTGTCCTCAAGTGGATTAGATTAAGATTAGATCAGAATTAGGATTAGGATTGGATTAGGATTGGATCAGGATATGCTTAGTAGATAAGCCACACTAGACATAGGCTTAGTTCAGATTGGATTAGGATTAAGTCCACTAGTGGAAGCCTTAAATCCTATCTTTTGCGCATAATGGACCAAGAATAAATCCTGTTTAAATGACATCACTGAAGTCGCGCGTAGCAACTTCGCCCTCCACACCTCGGGTGATCAAGCTGTGTTTCGCAGGACTGGTTACGACTGGGCGAGGAGATTGATCGCAAACACATACGGGTAGGAAAGTGCCGGGCACGCAGCGGCGACGGCGACAACGATAATAGCGATGGTGGAGAAACACATGGTGATAAGGCTAGGCGCCGTTGGCGGGAGACTGAGAGTTGATGAAGATCGTAAGTGTCGTTCGATAATGAAAACCAGCGATGCTAGTGACCAATGGTTAGACAACAGCACAAGGCATAAACGATGCGATTGCACTCACCAACCAGTACCCGCTACTATGTGATGGAGCCCGAAGAAGTAGAATTGAGCTGAGGGACAATCAGCAAAACGGACCAACCTTATATACGCTTAGAATCCTAGATCTGTACATCACGATCTCGAGCTCATCATCAAAGAGAACTTGTCAGCATCTAGATCTGATCAGATATTGCCACACAATTAGCCTGTGAGCGCGACAACCAAGGCTCCCTTGGACTTTCGCAGCTATCCGATATAATTACGATGAGGTGGACTATGGTGAGCTACTGGATGCCTTCGCATAAGATTTTCAGGCGCTGGTAAAGCTATAGCGGACATCTAACATCGAGTGTCAATGGGTCGCGGCGATAGCGAGGATCGCTAACCCCTGGCGACGATTTGTGATGACACAGCATCGGAGGCAACCGTAGTGATGGGAATGGTCGTGCGAGCCAATGAGAGGTCGAGAATTCGAACACCAAGTTGGCAACGGTATAGCCCTTTTCCCTGATGCACTCGCATCAGTGATCACACATCGCAAATATGAAGAAGAGCTCGGAGAATATGACATCTCAAGCTGATTCTTGAGCGTTTGAGCCTGACTGTCGTGCACGGTGCTATATCATTGCATTTGCTACGTGTCACGACTCGTCCGAGATAGCTCGAGGGCGTAACACGTTCAAGCTCCGAGACAGCATCCATGAGGAGCATTTCAGCACGGTGAGTTCTACTTTGGGCCCGCGCATCGTACAATCCAAAGTCACCGCTCGCTGGTACGTACCGTCGGTGCTGCCTCAACTACTTCCTGATTGGCTTCCTTCTACAGGATGCTCGTCCCTACTCGGCTGAGCGCCAGTTCATACATTGTACTAAGCTATTGCTTCTATCAAGGCCGGACCCACTCTGGTGAATCCGTTCTCTCAGTCAGTCTGTATGTATGGAGGTGCGGTGAGATACCCTAGCGGATCACTTGTTGATCTTCTGCTTCAGCGGACAGCTGACCGCGCATATGCTTGAGCTTGTGAAGTACGCCCCCCGTATCCAACGCGCGATACAAGGCTCGAGGCTGACAATGATACTGCTTTTGCATAGGTGCTGACACAGTGCCAGTGATATACAACAGGAGCTCTACCACGACTGGAACCACGATAGCCAGCCCTGCCTGATCACTAGTCTCGAGATTGAAGGCCACGGCGCTGCCTCGCCTCGACGCGCATCTCGACCCGACCCTGTTCAAGCACGGAGTACTAGACGCACAACCTAAGATGGTACGTCCCTGAAATCACCCAGGTTTTCGCCGGCAGGCCAAGGCGTGGCCTCTTGGTATCTGAAGCTCAAAAACGTGTCGTTCGGTCTACGCTGTCGTGTCCAAGATGTTTGCGCGGGGACTCATGACAGGTACATGCCCTCGCCCAAATATGTAAGATATTATACCAGCTCCACTGGCATTGCACCGCATAGGGTCGAGCATCTTGGCGCGTCATACACGCTGGTTGGTGTCGGTGGGCGCGAGGTCTGAGCTCTCGGGGGACCTCTTGTATGTTCGACTTCCAGAGCCCACCCACTGGTGGCAGACAAACACCATACTGGTACTGTTTGTCATATATGTTAAAACCCAATGACCATGCATGCTTCCCCATTCCTGCTCGCATCTACACTCGACATCTCCGCGCTCCTTCAGGATCGACTGACTTATCAAGGGGGGCAAAGACAACAGAGTAAGACACGCTACTAGCGTCGGACGGGCGTCCTTCGACTCGGGCAATCAATGCGAGATGTGAGTTCACACAAGGATATCTAGTAGGACCGCCACAATGAAATCGTACATCTGTGGGGGTACGTCAACTGACTTATCCACAATCAGGTCTACAGCTTGCTCCCAGACTTCTTCGACAGCTTGCGCAAACACGGCTGGTTCAATGTCCTCTGCCGCTTCGACATCCGCGACTCCACATTCTCCTCGAGGCCATCAAGTCCTTCTCCCGCGCGACCGTGCTTGCCCACTGCTCTGCTCCTCAGGCTCGCAGGCCCCGCCGTCGTGGCGTGCGCCGCCGCCCTCGACCTCGACCGCGTCACCCGCTGATTGTCGGGCAGCACAGGACCTGCGGCTTCAAGCGTTGTGGGCACAACGGGGGCGCGGTGGTTGGATGACCTGAGGTTGTACCGTCGGGCTGGCTCCTCCTTGTCGCCCTCGGCCTTGCATGCATGCGCAGGTCCCATCTCCGTTGCTTTACGACGACTCGTGGCCGTCTTCCTCGTCACTCTGCCTTTCCGCCCCGGTCCCTCTGGCGCGTCGACACAAGTGCTCCGTGCGCGCGTGCGGCTGTTCAGCCGTTCGTCAGCCACCAAGTCGGGAGCCTCTGCTTCGATGTCGAGGGCCAGGGGTTGGTTGTCGGAAGCAAGTGGTTGGGGCGATACTTCCGCAGCATCAAGTGTATGCTGGGTAGCGGGGAGGCGAGACGTATGGCTCGCTCCTGCCACTGTCTGCGCGGGGAGAGGGACCTGGGCTGAGTCGCCTCGCCTGAATGCCTGAGTCTCAGTGTCCATCTGCTGACTGCCCAGTACATCCGAAGTGGGCCCCTGAGCGATGGCTGCGCCGGCGGCATCAGCCAGTTCATCCTCCAGATCACCCATGAAGCCAGGCTCTTCAAGGCGCGGAACCAAGCTGTGGGTCACCGTTGAATTGTCTCGTGTGCCCTTCGTCGTCAGCTTCCCCGAGGAAGCCTCCACCTCCTCAGTCATATATATGTTAGCGGGGGGCACCCACTTGAGGACGGTGTCGTCCTTGGGCCAGTCCTCGACAGCGAGCGCCTGATCGAACAAGGCGAGGATCTGTGCATGGGTGACCTGTGGCCCGGGTGGTAGGAGGCTGGGGAAATTGCCCACCAGCGCTTCACGGAACCCTTCGAGCAGGGCATTCAGCGGCGCATTTCCGGGAACGGTTAGAGGAACAGCTGGGTATGTGATCCAGGAGAACTTCAAATCCGAGGCTTGGTCCCAGCTGACGACAGTGAAGAGGGCGTCAAACGCTGCCTTCCTGCGCGAGTGGCCGTGGTTAGTGTGCCATAGTAAGATATAGACGAGAAGCCAGTAGAACGCCTCCAGGTCGTGCCGCGCTTCATGCGTAACCTCCGAGCTGAGGATCTCGATGGCCATGAACAGCTTCGTGCCCTGAAGAAAGCATACACTGCGGACAAAGCGGTATTTTCGGCTTCCTAAGGTG
This sequence comes from Fomitopsis schrenkii, assembly GCA_000344655.2. Lineage (NCBI taxonomy): Eukaryota > Fungi > Basidiomycota > Agaricomycetes > Polyporales > Fomitopsidaceae > Fomitopsis > Fomitopsis schrenkii. Next base: position 14,075 of record KE504308.1, on the reverse strand, counting down.
GCCGTAACATGGTGAAGGCATGTCATTTATATATGGTTTCTAGCATTATAAGTGTTAGCAAGCCTAACATGGAAAGATAGCCTTGATGGAGCCAATGAAATGCCGCCTTTTTCGATGTCAGAACGCAGAGCAGAATGTATGTTCGGTATCAAAAATAAATGACATAGTTTCCCGATGTTATGGTCACCTTAGAAGGCCAGAAATACCGGTCTGTCCGCAGTGATAAGTGACATCTCTATCTCACAGTGGCTTGCACTTACCATTCGCACTTTGGACTCATCAGGCTTCTCTTTGTCGTACGGTTCCTTCCCGTGCTCTCTGCAGTACTTCTCGCATTCAGATAGGCAGGCTCTCATCCCGCGCTTCCTCAGGAACCGCCTCCAACTGAAGCTGTAGTCGAAGTCGTGAATGAAGCCACGGAAGCTCACGCTATGGCGAGCCATCATGACGTTTCCCTCGCTGATGTCTCGGTGTATCACCCCACCAAGCTCGTAGGCTTGTCAGTGGCCTGAGTGATTGCGGGTACCTGTGAGCACGGTTTGAAGTGACAAGCAAGGAAATGACATACCCTCGATGGCGTCTCGAAACACCACGATCAGTTCCCTCGTGGACTGGAAGTCGGCGAGTGGAGTGCCGACTGTATGCAGGCAAATCCGCACTTGGCTCCGCTCGTTATAATGTTTCTTTGTGGTGTCGTTGTGGAAGCCCGAGATCGTTAGATGCCCCGACTTCCTGTCAGCACCTACAAGCGGCTGTCCCGCAGCCCTGGCCTTCACGTCTTGCTGCCGGTGTTTGCTGTCGCCTCTACCGAGGTCCTCCCCATGCGCATACAATGCCACGCCGTGGGTTACGCCATCCGTCCGCAGGACTCTGTAGAACTCCGTCTCGGAGATGCGATAGTGGTATTCCCGCCACGCCTCCTTGATGACGTAGCGTTCGTCGAGCGAGCTTTGACCGTTCTCGTCGAGCCTGAACGCCTCCCAGACCAGTGTCGCCCGCGAGAACAACTCCGGGTTGATAAAGAGGAGCCTGAACGCGAGATAGGTGACCTTCTTTCCCTGCTCGTCCGTCATCGTGATCCGCCGCACCGCCTTCCGCGTCTCTGCGGTCTGCTCCCACTCCGCCCCCAGACCACTAGCCAGGCCAAACGCGAGCTGCCTATCCGTGCTAGTCCCCATCTGTATCGTTGGGTCCTGTCCTACGATCAAACAATTGTCCTGTCGCGGGTGGAAGAGTCGCCAGAGAAATTGGTGCAGGATCGATGGCGTCTCCTTATACTTGAAAGGGGCGGAGCAGATCGCCCCAGCGCGATCGAAACGGAAGATGCGAGCCACAGACCCGTAGATGCCCACGAGAAATGCGTAGAGCCTCCCTTGCGAGAGCATGATGTTCCGCGCGCCCTGAGCGAGCTCGATGAGCGTTTTCCAGTGAGTGATCGTGTCCATGATCATCGGGTCGTCCGTATCAAGGGGCTTGAGCTGAAAGACGAGAGCGACGTGTCTCCACCTAAGGAGGTACTCTATCACGGGCAGGGAAGGGTTCGTTGCGATCACGTCTAGCATAGTCGGAGGCAGCTCCCAATTGTGGCTCTCGGAACTTTATCGGCCGGTGACCGCAGTTGTGAAAAGTCGGTCGTTTATCGGAGGGAAAGGACATGGCGAGCTGTCCCAGCGCGGCTACCTGGGATAGATATCAGTCAGAAAAGCACCTACGCGGGCGACGCAACTGATTAACATACCGTGGGGTCGTACATCTCCAGCTCCTTCCCTCTCAGAGGAATCACTTCGAGTCGCTCACCGACAGGCGGGCAGCAGGTAGGAGGTGCATCGGATGGCACCATATCGACGAGGATATCGTCGATAGACACACAGTATTGTTTAATCCGATCATGAATATCCTGCTGCCAGTCTTCGAGGTCGACGGGATCGGCGTTGTCTAACATGCCAGTGGAAGCACTCGGATTGGGTAGAGGAGATTCGAAAGTGTCGAAATCGATGCTGGTGTAGGAGGAAGAAGAATGTATGAGGGTCAGCAGATAACCCCATGTTTCCGCTGGCACGAGGCATCTTGGAATCGCGGTCCGACTGTGGCCAGCGTCAAATGTCTACAGACCTTTGAAGTTGCTGGTACCCCTTTGCCCGTTAGCTCTAACTCTCGTCTAGTGCCTGCTTACAACTAGCTCACATTTACTAATCAGTTTCTCCTTTCCGCTTGCAGTGTGTTGCGTCCAGGTAGGTCTTTCTCTTCGCCGGCAGAGTTGAACCATCAGGTAAGCGCCAATGTCGCCACATCAAACATGCCGTAAGTCGGTGCAATGTCCCACGCTCAGTAATGTAGCTTCTCACATTGTCCGTTCTTCCAGGTCCTCCCCTTGTTCCGACAGAGACCATCACCACAATCTCATGAACTGGAGAAGCATGCACCGCGTGCTACATAACTATTATCTATCCCGCATCGATTGTAGTATGCCAAGCGTTGGAATTGCACTACACAGGCTGGCGCAGTATCCTGCTGAGGTTCCACATCCTGGGTGTGCCCTTCGACTGTGAATTTGCATAGATCGATGACTCGATTGAATTTTGGATTTACATACAATGTATCTCAGGCGTGGCACGCTGACTCGTGTACCATGGTCGCTGGCACGGTATGACTGCCCCCACATCAAGCTCCAGTCACTGCTGTAGAATACCTTCCAAAGGCTAGCCTGTTGTAGGTGCCACCGTCGAGTCAGATCACTCGGAAGTCTGTTTGCCCTGATTTCGACCATGTCTTACATCGATCACGGCGAAGCTGACATACTAAGCGTGAACAAGGGGACTGCCAAATCCGGGGAGCAAAAGGACTCGGCTACATTGTGGCTCGTGGGAACTCTGTCCGTTCTTGGAAACTTTGATGCATCGGTGGCGGGCGCTCGCCGTCTCCGCCACTTCAACTTGCCTCTTGATTCGACGAGGCAGGACAAGGACACTCTCCACTTTGACGCGGATTGTCCTAAAAGACACGTAATCAGTGCTACCATACGCTGCTGTGTGCTGGTATCACGCGCTTTTGACCGTAAGTCCGGCTGATTATGGCTAGCTAGCCAAGGATTTGACACTGGAGTCTCAGTTTGTTCTATCGGCAGCCCAGCGATAAACACAAACTCCGATTCAATTATGCCTCGTGTTCGCGCAAAGGCGGGTCGCTCGGCCCCTCGCCTTCCATCTCCCTACTCTCGCCCCCACCATCCACTCGTCGAAGGTGACCTTACCGCTAACGCCAACACCAACACACACACTCCCAACGCCAACGACACGATGTCCGACAAAGCTACTCCTTATCAGATGCGACAGAACCACCACATCCTGGATGCCGCGGCTGCCCAGCGAGACAACGCAGTTAGCCTGGCACTCTGGGCGAGAGAGATCTGGCAGAAGATCAAGGAGGTTCCCCCGGCGATGAATATCGACGACTACCTCAAATTATTCATTCCGTCAAATGAAAGTGTGCCTCTTCCCGCGTGCCCGCCGGTAGGCAGCTCGTTTCGCAACATCGGCGAGGGCGGCGCGGAGAGGATGATGTATACACCGCTGGTGAGTGCATGGGATATCAGCACGCTCAATGGACGAGATAACTGACGCGGCATGCAGGTGAGGGCGCTGACGCGGCTGATGAAGAAGTTCCCCGCGAAGATACGACCCAAGTTCCACAACTACGACCACACAGAGATGAAGTTTCCCTTCGAGCTCCATGCGAAGGACCAGCACCCGACGATGCCCGACGTGATCGCGACCATCCCCTCACTATGTCTTGTTGCACCGCTGTACCGTTGGCGCCACGTTGCGCTCGTTTTTGAGCTGAAGGCGAGGCGTGAGGAGGATCCCATGCTGAGGGAGACGGCGACTCACTGGAGGACGCTCATCTAGCTCGCGAAGAGCGCGCGGAATATCATGCTCGCGCAGGGCCGGCTGTACTGCTTCGTCGTTGGGATATACGGCGGCAAAGCTCGGATCTTCCGCTTTGACCACGCCGGCGCGATCTGCTCGCCCGCGTTTGAGTATAGGGAGAAGCCGGAGATCTTACACAAATCCCTCTGGCGCCTCTTGCACCCCGCGGTCAAAGGCTGCACGATCGTAGGTCAGGATCCGACGGTGTCGCTCGGTACGGCGGAGGACTCGCGAAGGTTTGTGATCCTGAGTGGAAGCACACGCCGGAGACGAGGAAGGCGGTGCGGAAGTTCGTGGTGACAAACGATGGCGGGAAGGAGACGTCGTACCTCGCGTACAAGCTCATCTCCGTGAACCCTCGGCTTTTCTCGCGGTCGGCGGTGATCTGGGAGGCGTTCAAGCTTGACGCGAAAGGGAAGAGCACGGGCAAGGAACGATACATCATCTAGGATACATGGCGACAGCTGGGACCCCTGGACGAGGTGGGCTTCTATGAGATGCTGCGAGATGAAGAAACGAATGAGACGGTCTACGGTGTCGCCAAGTACGTGTGGGGGCGAGACTACGGGGGCGAGACGAACGCAGAACGAGAAGAAGCGGCGAAGCTCCAGGAAGCGGGAAAGGGTTGCCGGATCGTGTCGCACACTGGTAAAGAGGTACCTGCTTTGTCGGCGAAGCAGGAGGAGCGCCTGGTGCAGGACATACTCGCCGGTCATTGCACGGTCTCTGCTGGACACAACAGAGACACGACACTGCCTCGCAATAAAATGCTCGAGCAGGTGCACCTCTACGAGCGGAGTCATGTACGGATGATGTTGAAGTCGGTCGGCACACCGTTGTCGGAATTCCGGGACACGAAAGAGTTGGCGACTGCGTTCCGAGATGCCATCAAGGGTACGTTGTGTCTGCTCATGGTGATACACTCTGGCTAACGCGGCCTGTAGGACACAGACAGGCGTACGAGAAGGGCGTCGTTCACCACGATATAAGCGAAGGGAATGTGATGATCTGTCGAGACCCCGGCTCCCCATTCAAGGGGTTCATTCACGACTTCGACTTCAGCTTCAGCTGGTTACGCTTCTTGGCGAAGCGAGGTTTGATTGTTGCGTTAGCGACATGGTGGCAATACTGTGTCGAACACGGGCACGAGCCAAGTGAACCGGGCGACTCGGATGCTCTCAACGACAGCAAGGAGCGGACAGTGAGCCATCTGGGTTGGATTATTTTGCGCTCTCTGATCTATCTGACAGAGAACACCGCTGTTCATGGCGATACAAGTACTGGAAGGGAAGATTACACATGAAGCTCGACACGATCTAGAGTCATTTTTCTGGCTTTCCCTCCACGTTATCCTGCGGCACACTAATCACTCGCTCTCCTTGAATCCTCGCGTACTCCGCAAAATATTCGGAGGCTCCGGCGACGATCTTGACAATTGTCTAGTGCGTAAGCGGGACTTTCTGACCTCCCAACAGATCGTTTCCGTTATGGATAACACTGGGAAGGCCAATGCTGGGTTGACGTACATACTCAAAGAGTTCAACGCCCTATGCAAGCGCAATTACACGCTGGGCGGTGAGCTGGTGGCGCGCCCCGGCATGACTCACCTCAAGGTGCTCGAGATCTTTGAGAGGGCGTTAGCCATGGAGTGGCCTACGGCTAACGACGGGCCACTGCGTTTGGAGGTCCCCGGGAATGCGCTGTATACTGCAGAGATGAAGGAAACCATGAACAAGGCGAAGTCGCAGGGAGATTTGGGCCACACCTCGTATCTTGACCAAGCGAAGGTTGACGGGCAAAGCGCACAACGCCCTCAGTCCGTGCATCCGCTCGTCGATGCCGACGGCCGACCTCTGCTTCCGGGCACAGCGGATAACTCGGAGATCGACGACGCGAGTCTGGCCATGATGGACTTCAGCGACGACGAGGTTCCGTCAGACGCTGAGGACAACCGTCCGAACGCCCCCGACGCGCCCCCCGGACTGGCCTTGCTGGACGTCGCTCCGATACCGGACGCTACTGTGCGCCATCCACACCCCCGGATGCCCGCGAGGACGCCTCGGACAGCGGCGTGGCTCCTGCAGGCGAGCCAAGCCGTCGCGCATCGGGTGCACCACAAGAGTCAGCCCCGCAGGACGTCGACCCGATACCGGATTCAAGCGCAGCACCTGAGCAACCCCTACCCACGGACGATCGCGCGGACGCTCAGGAAGGCGCTGTTGGTCCCAGTCGGCCGACCCGTCGGGCCAAGTCACCATCGAGGGTGAAGCGTGCACCAGCAAAGAGCCGGGCCCGTGCCACCCCCCAGGTCGCCGAGACGTGGCCGGCCAGCAAAGTAGATGGGGTGGACACACAACCGGGCCACCGCTACAACCTGCGTTCGTCGAGCCGTCTAGACTCGGAAGCGGCGGCATTGGAGTCTGCACAGCGGCCGCGGATGACACGCTCGCAGACGAAAGCGGCATCGCTACAGCGGGAGGCAGGGACGAGGGATAGCAGCGTGGGGAAACATCGTCGTACGGACAGAGATGAGGCAGAGGATGTCGAGGGAGAGGTGGCTTGGCAGTCGTCAAAGCGGCAGAGGACGCTAAGCCAGCACCGAGGGCAGAAGCCGACGAGGTCGGGGAAGAAGTAGGAGTGTGCATAGCGTTTGTATCAATGTTTTGTTCTTAGTTTCGCGTCTGGGTGTATCGTAGACTGATAACGGATGATCCTTCTGGTGGTTTTCTGCTCAATGGCTGGTACGGTTTGCAGTGACTCCGCGTCATGTTTAGTGGGCGATGTTTGGACCGAGTGAACCATAAGACATCGCACTACGTCAATTGACTCCCATCAACTCATGCAAACGAGGGCTTGGACCCCGGTATTGCGCTCACGTCCTTCTAACTGGACTAACATACTAAGGCCGCACGACGACTAAGCTGAGGGCAAGCCGAGGAAACTTATGGTGTATTGTGAATAAGGTGCATTGTGAATAACTTGTTGATTTTCGTGAAGGCGGTAATTGTCACCTCAAGTGCTCAACGTGTGAGACACAAGGGAGTCCTTATATCCGACCTCAAGTTCCGTCCGCCACCGTGACTGGCTGTCAGTGTATACTTTAAGTTCGCGGTGCGATCATCATCTCGTAGACGTTACACGTAGAGTGAAAACTACATCCAGGAACCACATCCAGGCAGTGCCAGTGGTTTATTCTATGTTGTATCTATGCAGACGCAGATTGCGTCGCATTGTAGGACGGACGGTGAGCAGCCGTAGTGAAGCCACTGATTGCGCAGAGCTACCTATATCTGCCAAATTACGCAGACAAAGCGTATGTACTCCGTCACGATGTGAGACCATGAGATTGCAGAGCAGTCCCTCCAGAAATTGCATGCCATCCGCCAACCGCTCACTGCTGCATGTGTATTATGCAGCTTTTAAGGTTATCTCATGTCTGAAGCTCTAACTGTCAGCTCGGACTCCCCGCATACTATCACATTTTAGAGATGCTATGTGTTATAGTGAACGAGCACTACGGGGCAGCAGTGAAGCCAAGAATTTGATACGCTAGTGCGCACTATTTCTTTGGGCCCCTTCGATGGGTCTGACTTCTGGGTAGGAGTGCGTGACACTCGTGCATTAGTTGTAGTCAACACTTGCCATTTAACTGAATGTATCGCGAGCATGCACGGAGACCAAGTTACCTGTCTCGTAGCTATATATACAAGCAAGCTGAGCCTTTCAAGTACCATAAATCACACAAAACACGAACCACCAGCACCCCATCAATCCACCATCACATCATCCTTCTCATCCTGCACGCCCACCGCTTCAGCTTCCCCTGCCTACGTCCTATATCTCCCTTCCCAACATCCGCTCCATCGGGGCTATCCACACGTACAGCATCTTCGAGCGCCCTCGCCGCCTCCCCGCGCATATCCTTGAAGAAAACCCCGTCCCACACGCTCTCCACGAACTTGCACCTCGCAAAGCTGCGCCATAGCGCTCACGCCGCCGGCTATGATACGTTCTCAGCTCAAATCGCACACAGGAAATAGATGCAAAGCAGCACGCACCGTGGAGTCGCAACAATAGTGCGCCCCGAGGAAGGGCTTTCTTGCCTCTGTCACCTCGGGCAAATTGTCTGCACTACCATGGCGCGATCAGTCAGCATGAATGACAGACAGGTGACGGATGCTCACAGAAGGGAACCCTCACGAAGAAGTGGTGCGCCACATGATCGTGCGCGATCTAATCACCCACAACCACAGTGGCAAGTGAGATCCATGGAGATGGGAGGGAATAGGGACGCACGCCGTGCCAGAAGTGCCGCCCTATCCAGCCACATACAGGTCGGAGTCGACGGTCGCGAGCACGCCGCGGAGGAACGTACATTGTCCCTGTATACCAACACGGATCGCTCTAGTGTACTATGATGCGGAGTACTATTGAGAAACGCAACTTGTAGTAAGGGATCGTCGGGTTCGAGTGCTGGATATTTGTCACGGCGACGGCCCTGCTCCTGTCAGCGTGCTGATCGGGACCTCATCTGAGGCAGGACTCACTAGTTGTGCGCTCACCATCGAAAAAGTCCAGAGCCGTCAGTATATATCCTGTGATTAGAATATATGCATCGAAGACGCACCAGCCATAGCACGAGGTGGATCCTCGTCCCCCGAGTTGTACACCCAGTAGCCGAGAAGCGCGGATCAGGTGTCCTGCACAGCGCATATAGTAAGCCAAACCGTGTGGGAAAGCGTATGCGTGCATGTATGCGCCCGCTGCACACCTTCCTCGAATACTCAGAGAGCTGCACTCACGCTCCTCGTCCAGATACAGCTTCGATCCCGGCTTGTAATGTCTCAGCTATTCGTATGCTACGGTGATACTAACGGAAAACCACTCACGCTTGTTCCAGGCGGGTACTTTGGGTCCCCCTTTCGGTTGTGTCTTGCATGTGTCCGCTGTCAGTACGCCAGTAGGACCACACGTAACTCACATCAGATAGAGCTGGAAACCGCTGCACTGACATGAGGAGAACGTCAGAGAAACGCAATCAAGGAGAGGAATGGAACACACCGGCATTGTCAAAGGATCATCTTGCGTAGGGTGTACAGCGGAGTCTCCTCGACCATCTCGCGTAGTCTAGTGTGGTCGCCATCTGCCATACATATCGTCTTTCGTCGGCACCTGAGGTCCTCCTCGTCTTAACGACATTCCATAGGAGGAATGAAAGAACAGAAGGTGTGGGGGAGACAAAACAAAACAAGAAGTCTGCGTTATCGAAGAGAATATTGCGCCACGCGCACCTGCGGATCGGAGCCCATACTCCCTCGTCTGCGGGTGGTACGTCTCGTCGCAATGCGGATTATTCGTGCCTTTCTGTGCAGTATATCAGTGTTTGTCAGTGTCCAGTCCTTCGACATACAGGACCACAAAGGTGCAAAGGTCACGCAGGGAAGTGGGGGAAGTCCGTGTGCACCAGTCTCGGTGTTCGGTTGCGGTGTGCATCTCCCAGTTCCCTACAGCTGCGCTTGCCAAACAATGATTAGAAACAAGGAGACAACTCACATGATGCGACCGGTGCGTCGCCCCCCACGCCCAGTATGGCGTCAGTATGAGGGTGTGCAGTGCCATGCCTAGCACTGCGTTTATGCGCGGGTTCGGCTACAGCGCATTGTCACCGCACCAGGTAGAAGAGCAAGAGTGGCATCCGTCAACAGCTTGGATGGTGCAAACTCAGGCGCTCAGATCATGGCCTGAGCGTAAATGAAGGGTGAGTTTCATTTTCAACTTGTGGTGGCAGGAAGAGGACAGTGGATTATGGTGGGTGGTATAGTTACAGCAGTAATTGTGTGTATGGGTTGCCATATAAGCGTGGGTGTAACGCAGAGTACATCAGCAAAGCGCGAAAATGTCTGGCCGCGTCTGGCACGTCTGCCAGGCCTGTCACGTCTGTGGAACATCTGTGGGGTCTGTCAGTCTGGGTACAGAAGGGGATGGGGCACGTCGCCAATAGGCGCTTGAAACTCGATGCACACTGTGTTCTATTGTAGTAGCTTAGTTGATAGTGAACATGTATAGCCGATGTTGTACATTTTGTATACATAATAACATATGCTGCACTGCAGTGGTAATACCCCCAGAGACTTACTACCCGTACCCACCCAGATTCCAAATCTACCGAGTGAGTATGAGTTACGTGCGAGTACCGCGGGTCTGCTGGTCTGCGGATCTCTACGGCGGGCCCGGTGAAAGTGAGTCAGACACACCTCAAAATCCTCCCCGCTTGCCGTTCTCTGCTCTCACACCTAAGCCACCTCCCTTCGTTGGCCGTACCTGCACACGGGGCATTGTCCTCAGCTTGCTGTGCTCACGGTCATCGGGCATGTTGCTGCTCATTTGCCCGCCTGCTCGTTCGCACGCCGCTTTTTCTGCCTACTCACCCGCCTGCTCGTTCGTTCACCCGACCATTTGCGTGCTTTCCTGCCTTCTCCTTCGCTGGATCGTTCGCCCGTTCTCCTACTTGCCGGCCTACTTTCTCGCTTGTCCGCCCGTGCATCTGCCTGCTCACCTCCCTTCGAGCCCGCGCACCCGCTCACCTATCTTCTTGCTTGCCTGCCTGCCTGAACAATTGCTTGCCCGCTTGTCCACTCACCTTCTCATTCTCCCACATGGCTACCTCGCTGCCCGTTCGTCTATCGTGTCTGCACGCAGGGCATTGGCCCTACTGTGCTCACGGTCGTCGTGTGTGTTGCATCTTTTCCTGGCTGGCTGGCCGCCCGTTCATCTGCTCGCCCATCTCCTTACCCGTTCGCCTGCCCGCCCGTTCTCTCGTTCATTGATCCGCCCGCTTGTTGTGGGCGGTGCCCACGGTCTGGGGCCGGAGCGAGTGAAGGAGGGGTTAGGAGGGTAGGCCAGCCCGGGGCAAGAAGCAACAAGGAACCAGAAGGAGACAGCAAAGGGTGGAACGAACACACAGAATGCCGCAGCACAGGACCCCCTTCTGCAGGCGCAAGCGAAGCACACCGGAGAACAAGATAGCTGGAGAAACAAACCCCAAGCACGCCGGACACAAATCTCCCGCGATAGGACAGGCAAGACACGCGACAAACGAGTTCCTCAGGGGCGTGTTCCCTCCGCTCCCACAGCCAAGGCATGAGACAATTGAATTTGGCTGGCGACGACACGACAAGCACGGCAGGTACTCAAGAAAGCTCTACGCTACCATCCGCCGCACCCTCCGAGCCCTGGGCGGAGGTCGAACCAAGACGGCGGGAAAGTCGATCGAGCTGCAACTCCACGGCGGTGAGGCGGGCGTGGGTCTCCATGGCCTCGATGCGAGCAGAGTTCGAGGCGTCACGCTGGGTTTGCACAATAGCCTGCATGCGGCGAACAAGGCTGTCCCACCCCTCGGCGGAACTTCGCAATGTCGACAACTGCAGGGGGCGATCGAGGTAGCGGACGGAAGGAAGGGGACGGCCAGCCTCCGAGTCGGCCTGCTCGGCAGCAACTTGATCCACTGACCATGCAATAGCAGGGAACGGGACCCCAAGGGCACTGTGCTCAGAAGGCAGCGTAGCGAACACCTCGTCAAGGTATTCGACGAGTGCCTGGACGTCGGACTGGGAGCGGACGGAAGGAAGGGCCGCGTCGCCATGCGCCACGGCTCGCGCGCGGGAGTCGAACAGCATGCGCTGTGCCGATCAAGGTCAATGGCGGGAGCGGAAGGAAGACTGCTCGACGCACCACAAGCCAGCGGGCGCCATGAGCCCAGGCGAGCCACTCGGCGTGGTTGCGTGTTGTGAGGCGGGGCTCGGTAGCCCGCTCGTCCCGAAGGATCTCGAGAAGGCGACAGAACCGTAGGGAATACACCGCGGCGGTAGCGTTGGGGTGATGTTCGGCTGACATGGTGAATGGTGAGTGAGTGGGGAAGAGCGGAGGGAGCCGGAAGGGGGGTTTTGTTGGACCGGCGTGGGAACTCGGGAACGGGGAAGGATAAGACGTGGCAGGGAGCGGAAGGAGGGGGAGTTTTTTCCGGGCACCACCACCACCCTCCGAGTACTGAGTATCTAGCAAAGTCGGTCGTCTTACGTCGTCGTCGTCGTCGTGTCGAAGTCGAGTCGGTCGTTGTCGAATCAAGTGTTCTACCCGAGTATACCTGAGTGAGTCGTCGTCGCGGATCCTACCCGTTCCCCAAGTCGTTGCGAGTCGCCAGCGAGGCAGAACCTGCCGGAGGTCTGCCCTACACAAAAGTCGTCGTCCCACTACCGTCTACCTTCCGCTTCACCTCTCCCTCCTCCTCCGCTCGAGTTTGTCGCTCCAGCACTAGCTACCCTCCGCTATCATCCCTCAGCTCGGTCCCCGAGCTCGCTGTCACCCAAGGCTCAACATCCAGCGAACCCCTTCCCCACCTACCTTCCGCCATACCCAGGGAACTTACGAACACTACATCGTTCACCCGCCCGCTCATGACAGGACTGGCACACCATCTACGACTAGTGCAGGTGCAGGCAACTCGGGGCGAGGACCAGTCGGACTTCTTGTCTTGCTCCCGGTGTTGTCTCGCAGTCCGAGGGGGCAGCCTAGCAGGCCCACAACGGGGCGGAAGATGTATGTGGGCGAGTAGGCTCATGCAGCAGCGGATTCTTCCTAGTGGAAGTTGCACTGGAAGACTCGGAGCAGATCGTCTGAGCGTGTCGCGCTGTGGCGGAGAAGGCAACAATGTGGCTACCCTAAACTGGCCGAGACTCCCCGACACGCTAGGCGCTTGTTGACTAGGACTCACCATGTTTCGCTGGCACTGCACCGTCAGTGTCCGTCCCTCTCTGCCATCCTCGCGACATCACATCTCTCCTCCCCCGTACGGGTATGGCTATGGCGGCGGCGGGCACTACTAAAGGAGCATACCAAGCAGCGCGTTGGGCGCGGGGTTTTTCAGTGGTGCGCACTTTTATGTAGTACTGTGACTTGTCTGCGCCCGTATGACATGCTCGCAGTAGATTACTCACCCGGCGTATCAATGTCCCCCGTGGCCTCACCGCCGCTACTGCAACATGTCATCCATCACAACACCGTCACCGACCATCCACGCGCGCCATAGTTGCTCCTCCATGGAGTTGGTCCCAGGACATAAGGTAGTCAGTGTGATTGCGAGGGTTAGGACGGACGTCAACAATTTCGATTGTAGATCCCGGTGTCACAAGGTGTGAGCGCGAATCAGCCAAGAGGCTTCAGCGAGAATATCACTTTGTGAGCCGACATTTCACTCAGATCACCCTCTCATATGTCAGCTTTTCGTTGCAAGCTCTGTACACATAGTGAACAAGATCACGAACCTCACCGCCAAAGAAGTGACACTGATCGAGCCCGTTGCATGCGCCATGCACGTCATGAACAAGCTCGGCATCGGCGTACTCGTAATTGCCGAAACGCACTTCGTCCAGAGTCTACTCATGCTGTCGAGCCGGCAGTTGTAGCCAAGATCGTTGCACGACTCACCTAGATTGATGCTTCATTCATAAGGTTTGCTTCAAGCTTTCTCATCCCGTCTTCTCTCATGCAACACATCCAGAGTAATAGATGCAGATGATAACATCACTCTGTCCCTCCTCACGTGTTACTACATCCACTGTACCGAGTAACAACACACGAGCTATCTTCTCAACATGCTAATGCTACTCACAGTCCCCCAAGGAGATGCCGCCCTCGTCAAATACCACAAGGCACATCCACTACCCAAGACATGGTGCGCGGAGTGTCCACGCTGCGCAAGCTCTTCGACAGGTGCGACACCCACCTCAGTCCGCGTCGTTCTGGAGGATCCTCTACATCAACATCCGGCGCAACGCGGAGCGCAAGATCGCGCCCAGCGACACGCACACCGAGCGGCGTGCCAAGGGTGCCATCCGCAACGCCATCACCTTCACCGCGAACTAGATGCACGCGTGTCACTTCGACGCGCCCGCGCAGCTCCGGCCGTTCATTGAGCTCTGCCTCAGAGCATACCTCTTCCCCGCGCTCTTCCCCGCGCTCTTCCCCGCGATTCCGTGTGTCGCGTCCATGCAGGGCGTCATCAGTACGTCCTCTCCCGCGCGTCCGTTCAGGCTCGCCCTAACCCAGCCCGCTCTCCCACCTGCAGTGCAACTCATCGAGATCTTCTGCGTG
>KE504307.1:6323-27540 GCA_000344655.2 Fomitopsis schrenkii | reverse complement strand
CCGGACTTAGTCGGACCTCCGGTCCCTTCGGACCTCCGCTCCTTTGGCATGTGATATTACCGGTAACCCAGTGTTCCGGCTTCCGTCTTACTAACGCTGACTCACGTAGCTTACGATGATGACTCATGATGACTCGACCACCATGTGATACGCTTACTGTACGATCACCTGATGGTCTCCCCTCATGTATATATACCGGGCTTGGACGCCCTCTAATGTATCGTTCCTTCCTGCTCTCTCCCGTGTGCCTAACGGGACTCTCCCTCCAGCAGCTATCCCTCTAGGTTCGTTCACCCCTTCACCGCCACCTATCACTCCTTCAACAGATGCTACGTGATGGTTGGTCTAATCTGCACGAATGTTGTCCCACATCAGCTCACAGTGACGCATCTTAGGTTGTATTCATGCCGTGTAAGGCCCTGCGTAACGTTCCGCATTTATCATGTCGGTTGACTCGCCCGCCCGTCCCAGAACAATCACCATAATCAATATACTCACCATTGTGTTCAAATTCACTGAGGTCCGTCTATGCTCTGTGGTGATCCGCATAGTCACAGCCTGATTATGCGTGACAGGTTGTCGATCCCTGGGTTCACTTCAGAGTATCGTTCGTGCAGCTACATCTCCCTGGCCCGCTTCCCCAATTGAATCGATTTCTACCAACAGGCTATCGACCATCCTGAACGCTAGATTTTTCCTCAACTTACGCCATGCCTCTATCGTCCCTGAAAATCACTTCTCGCTTCAACTCGTGGACCCGCTACAGGAGGGGAACATCCAATCAATCCTCGGACCATTCGCAGGTCTCCTGGCATTTCTCGGGGGCATGGACAAGCGTCATCGTGTAGAGAAAGACGACGAGAAAGACGAAGGACGGGTTGGCAGCCCTGTCGGAAGAGAGCAGTGCTGATGACTCACAATCGGAAACTCCACGGTAGCGCGTAAGACCCGTTCGGGTAGCACATTCCTACTGTGTCGGTCGTAGGGGTGTAATTGTGGACCGGGGATATTTCAGGATTCTGAGAACGATCCTCGAGGACAACTGTATTCGTTCTTCGTTACTCATTTGTGAGCCATATGCTTGTATGGCTGTGGCGGAGGGCACATGATTGTGCCATCCCACACGATATAAGTAGGTATCCGAGCCACGTCTGTGATGTGCTGGTCAAAGGAGATCCATCGGCAGACTCATGGCCAACCCCGGCACTGACATCTGTGTAAGTACCTCGGTGCGGACCTACAACAATATTGAACCTACCGCAATATTGCCTCTGGATCTCGCACACGTAGCGGCCTGGTTCACTTGTACGCGGAGAGCATGCATATGGACGCAAGACGTTAATTACCGCTTGGATTGACTCATCTGACACTTGCCCTGGCTCAGGTAGTCTCGGAGCAAGACCCCCACGTCACGTTCACGTGTGGGATTGGTGTCGAACCTACTGGCTCAGGGTTATCCTGACCGTCAAGCCCCGTCAAGACTGCCAGTGCTGAGATCACACTTGTGTGGGAGAGTGCTGGGCCATCGGAAGGGGAGAATTTCGTTGCACATGAGTAAATATAAGTTGTAATGCTCTCGTGTGGCTGGGAAAACCATGGGTATTTTTGTGTGGGACCAAGGACGCAAGCCATGACGCGACGCGACGCGCGTGATGCGGCAAACACGGCCACACAGACGCGCCTCGGGCGTGTTGAAGTGCCCACGTGAGCGCCGTTATCACTTTCTCTTCCACCATCTCCCTCGCCCCTTTGAACCTTCTTTCCCTTCACACTCGTCTCCTCCGCCCCTCAGCCTCTCCCCCGCCCGCCGTTCATGTCCCCACACTCGCCGCCGTTGTACGCGGCGAGCCCATCTCCTCCACGCCCGCGCGTTGTACCCCTCAAGTTCCGCCGCAAAAGTCTCAACGCATCGGAGGTCGACCTCGACGAGGCCCGCCTGTCCTTCTACCCAGCGCCGGCCCGCTCTCCACCTAGCGCGTATGCGTCCTCGCCGCCTCTCAGCGCCTACGCATCCTCCGCATACCACGCATCCTATTCCTCGGCGTCGTCGTCACCTATCGCCTCGTCCCTCGCACTTGGCAGTATGCCCAGCTCCCCTGTAGGGCGGCCGCATATACGCTACGAATCGAGCCCTATACGCGATCCCAGTCACTATCCAATCAGGAATCCGTTCCCTGGTGAAGAATTTCGGCGGTATAGTTCATCTCACGAAAGCCTTCCGGGACTGGATAGCTATCACCTTGGGATCAGTGGCAAGCCAAAGCCTCCTGCCTCGCTTGCGGCCACTGGATTCTATTCGCGTGCCTATTCGTACGCGTATTCTTCGCCTAGCGAGGTCTCCGAGGACCCGCCACTCACATCAGACTTCGAGATGGGGGCTGTGGACCATGGTGAGTCTTCGTATACGTTCATAGCTTCCGCATCTATGCGACTACGGATGGGACTTCCTGCTGGATGCCACGAAGGGCTGGTCAGACCTCGCGGTAGGTCTGGCGTTAGCTCTGGCGTCTGTCCAGCGAGATCCGTCTTCGCCCTCTCACGTCGACGTGCCTTCACCGATCGGATGTGTGCCTCGGTGTAGCATGTTCAAGATCGACGGGGCTTGCGCTGCGGTGAGCGCAAGCATGTATCCAACTATGGGGTCATCGTTGCCAGGGCTGAGCAGGATCGGTTGTCTCATTAAACATGCAGACCCGATGGCGTACGTCTACGTGCATCTCGCCCCGCCCAGTTCCTCACGTGTCCACACCCGAGTCATACGATTGGCCACAACGCCAACATCTTCCTACTATCGAGCCGCTTATCGCACTTCTGAACATCAGACAGTGCTTTGTGCTCGGGTGTCCTGCAGCTCATGTGGTTCGTGAGATGAAGTTGAGGTGTGCAGGGAACCGTCATTTCGGCGCCGCAGGAAGTGGCTACTGGTGGGCGTTCCGGTCTCTCGGTGCTATGATTGGGTTCGTGCTGCTCGTGTCTGTGGTGGGGGGTGCCCTCCCGCTATCTCAAATGCGAACTGCCAGCTGTATGCGCCCCGCCTGCATCGAAGCTCAGAGAGTCCACCTTATTCTCACTGCCCCAGTGCTACGACCCAGTCCAGTTCGCCGAGGTAGCTCAGCCAAGACCCGAGACGCTGTGGTGTCTGCATCACATCTGCCTAAGCTCTGCGCATGATAAGCCGAAGCACTGACTGATATCTATTCTCCAGATCCTGTTGATGATTCGGAAGAAGACGCCGACATAGACGTGGACTTTATGACCCTCCCCCGCCGCATCTCGTTTTCCACGTCCTGCGAGCGTGACAAGCCTTTCAACGCCTCGCGCCCGATGCTCGCAACTCGAACGGCGCGCAGCTGCCCGCCCGTCAACGATCTACTGACTCCGCTGCCTTCGTATTCGTCCCGCTCTTCCTCCGAGGCTGAGCCGCCGTCGCGTTTCTCCATTGCATCTTTGTTGTCTCCGTCGCCTTGTGCACTTCCCCCGTCCTCGCTTCCTCCCTCGTCTTCAGCGTATGCGGGTGCACTGTCCGTCTCCCCATCTTCCAGCACTGGTGCATCGCGCTATTCAGCCGAGCCGGCTCCCCCCACGAGAGTCAAGCCTTCTTCGTCGCTGTATGCGCTCCTCAATCCGGTCGACGAGCCTTGCCCTTATCCGGCGCCCCTGCTCGGCGCCGCTCACACCACTGCCGGAGAGATAGTAGCCTCCGAATCGGAATTCGCCAAATCTGAAGTCTTTGACGATGCATTGCCGGAGAGCGAGGTGATGAGTGGAGTAGCTGTTCGGGAAGACGATGGGCACGAGGTGCGTTTCCTACATTGTGTCGATAAGACGTTGACTGAGTGGTGCGTTTGGCTCCCGCTCAGCGTTCTGCGTGTCCTCTGACGGCTTCGTCGCATCTGACATTGACTCGCCCTTCAACGCCCGTGAAGCGCTCTGCCTCGCCTCCGGAACGTGGGTCGTCTCCCCTTCAGCCCTCTTCTCCACAACGCGCTGCCTCTGTGCTACCCCTCCCGTCTACGCCGCTTCGACGTCCTTCGTCTCCTCTTGGTCGCTCTCTATCTCCCATTGACCGTCCTTTGTCTCCACTCGATGACCTCCCGCCGTCTTCGCCGTTCTCATCGCCGATCACCTTCCGCGCACGATCCGTGCGGTCGCTGAAGGCCTCGATCTACTCGTTATCTTCACCTCTTTCCTCACCTCTTTCCTCTCCGCGTCTGCCGTCCCCACTCTCAAGTCTACCGTCGTCGCCCCTGCTGCAGGGTCTCGATGCGAGCGACCCGATCCCCGTTGACGACCTCGAGACCAGTAGTATGTTTGCGTTGGACGACCACGATGCTATGAGCGTGTCGGGGCTCGAGCCATCTAGTGAACGGGCGTCGTCCCCCATACCATCGTGTTCTCGGGCTATCAGCGCTCAGCCAAAGGTTCCCGCAGCGTCTTCAAAAGCAAGGTCGCAATCGAGGTCCACCCCAGCGCCTTCCATGGTGGACATGAAGCCCGCCGAGGAAGTTGACAGTGATGTCCCTTCCCATGTTGAGCCCGTCGCGGTGGCGTCGACATCTAGTCGACCGAAGCCTCAGCTCAAGTCGAGGTCAAACGCCGCGAAGGGCGCTGACAAGCCCGCGAAAGCGAAGTCCACGGATCCTCCCCAACCACCGCGCAAACGACGGAATCATGTCACCAGTGGGCCTGTCAAAAAGCGCCGGAGGGTGATCCTGTCCGATGACGAGTCAGAGGATGAAGAGATGCCTGCGCCGCCACCTATGCGGAGTACTGCAAAATTGCAGCTGCAGGCCAAGGCGCTAAGCAGTGAGAAGGAGAACGAGCATCGCTCTACCGGCGCAGAGAGCGAATGTTCAGTACATGCGGAACCCAGGAAGCCCGCGGCGAAGAAAAAGCGGAGAGTCAAGGAGGAGGAAGATGAGGATGCCGGAGTCAAGACCGTCACGAAGAAGGCGTCGTCTTCATCGCTCGCCCGCAAATCGGCTTTCGCCTCGGAGTTGAAGCGCGATGCTAAGACTGACAAACTTGCCGCGAAGGCTGTCGAGCTCGACCCCGCGTCCCTCCCGCTGCCCCTTTCCGAGATGCAGGGCATGCTCATCGAGACACTGGCGACCTCGCGCGCATCGTCGATGCCCCCTTCATCGCTGTGCACCGCACTGATGTCGAGCCGGCCGGCGCTGAAGGAGTACCAGAGCTGCGAGCACGAGGGCCCGATGGAGAGGAAGGAGTGGATCCGTGTGATCGAGGACGTGCTCGAGACGTGCTCGGCGTCTAGCGGGGTATTCGAGAAGGTTGAGAACACGATCAGAGTACGTTCCTCTTACCCGTTCTTGGGCGGTGCGCGCGATGGCTGACGCTGTGTGGATGTGGCAGGACATGGATCACCAGCTCGAGGCGCAGTGGTTCTACGTGCCGGAGAAGGACGAGGACGAGGAGCGCGCGACCCTCATCCGCAGTATGATGCCCCGCCCCGGGAAGCGTAACGAGACGAAGAAGTCGAAGCAGTATTACTGGCGTCCGCTCGGGAAGATATCTAGGTGGGACCCTGAGGACGATCTGTAGGGTTCATGAATGTCGGTGTGTCTGTGTTGTGTCTGTCGGACTATCGCTTGTTGTGTCGCGCACGCGTAAGTTATGTCTTTCGTCGTCGTGCTAATAGTAGTGTAGCGTCGTATCTTTGTTTGTTGTCCGATGGGTTATTCCTCGTTATGTACTCGCGGATGCGAGAAGAAGTGGGCAGTACGAAAGCAGTCGCTGAACCCTTTTGCTTTATGTGACCGACATACCACAGTACCGGTCAGTACTCCGTGGCCGTTGAGTGCACGGTACCGGTACGTCACAATTCGCATGCCATGCTCCGTGATCGTAGTACGTGGCAGTTGAGGATCGGAGTTATAGTGGATCTAGAACCTGTGCACTTCAAGTTGGGAAGCAAAAGGCCGATCACGACTCACAGAACCGATATCTCAGTAAGCGCAATAGGGTGGGTGGTTACACTGGTGGTACTCTGGGTATTGACCATGCTTTGTGCCCACATCTTTGTCGGATCGTCGTGGTTGCTGTGGTCATTGCTTTTTGCCGCAGAGTACATACCATGTGTACTATTCGTTCATGGATGGCGTCGCTGATGGTTGTCAACGTCAGCGCACGCTGCCAATGGTTGTGGGTACCCAATCATCACGTTGTTCATATTCTGCATAGCTTGGGTGATGTGGATGGGACCTAGCGGCCACACCCTCGTGCATATATATAGCGGCCCAGCCAAACCGGTGCACCCGTGGCTAGGAGAAGAATGTTCACTTACCAACGACTGATCAGTGCTGTTGTGGCTTTCTTCTCACTTGCTTTGATTTTGTATCTCGACCGCAGTCCTTCCACCAACAACACCAAAGAAATCGTAGTGCAAAAGGAGGTGGATGGTCATGACGACTTCCCTGTCCTCGCACCATATGTACAATCAGACGAAGAGTACTCAAACGCCATGGAAAATCGCTCAGCAATAATACAGGAGTATGAGCTAGAAAATGAGTACGTCTGTTGATTGCATGCGCCTTACCACCTATATAGTACTCATTCCTCATCACCCAGACCGCCGTTATGGAACCACACAGACACGCTGCGTACGTCGTTTCAAAGAAGAGCATGATACTCGCATTGGTATTTATCCATTCGTTGCAGTGAAAGTCTTCCCTCCCGCTTTCAGGTGCCCACACGAAGTATCACATTTGGGCAAGGTCGCAGTATGCGGCCCTGTCGAACATCTCGCAAAGCGAGACTCGTGCGTTGTGTACTCGCTTGCGCCCTCTGAAGACCTCCATAATCTACAAGACGCGCTCGCCGCGACTGTCGGATACGGCAAATGCGACGTATACGGCTATGATCTAGCCCGGAATGGCCTGTTTTACGTCGCTCTACCAAGCATCACTGGCAATAACACGGGACCCGAAACGCCCATGCACGTCATGCAGGCATCGCTCCATTTTGACAACACTACTGGCAGAATATCTGGAGTCGGTAAGGCCAAGGAGAACACGGAGGAGCATTATGTCTCGCCTTGGACTCGTATTCACCGGAAGGAGCACACCTTCATCGATATCCTCAGAGTACGTTTGCAGTTCGCCCCTGGAACAGGTTCTAACGCGTATGTCTTGCTGGTTACTTAGCTCAACTTGCCTTCAAGGGCGACTCACCGCGCTCTGGTGGAGGGGTGGTTTCTACGAATGTGGAGAGGAGAAGGGGGCGACGGGTCTCCAGCCTCGCTTCGCATCGCTCCAAACGCAAGGCGTGTGGGGCACATCATCTTGAAGCTGCGGCTGGATCAAGTGCGCGACGATGGCAAGCCCATGCACCCTTTCGGCGAGCTCAGGAATATGTGGGAGTCCCTCGAGTTTGTGGGGCTGAGGCCCTTCGCGGCCTCGATAGATGACGACGGGTATCTGGAGGTGAGCGAATTACCTGACTCATAGCATCATCACGCGCCACAACTAATGCGATGATCACAGTATTCATTCGTCAATATCCATGTTCCGCGCGACCCGAGCCCCTTGGGAATCTGATTGCAATATCGCGCGCAAGTCTGCGCAGGGAGATATGTGTACAAAGCTAGTAGGATTTCATGCAGTGGCGGCGTCAGGCCTTCCTTCAGTACCAAACACATGAGATCCGGACCCAAAGCATCACCATCAAACAGTCAACGTTCTGTAGACAATTCGATCTCGCATGATGCACCGGCCGACAAGACTGCCACGGGGAACAACAGTCTCCTCTTTGTATGTTCAGGCATGCCCTTTCCATCGCCGTCGATATACACACTTCCGGAACGTACTCTACTACCGCCTGCCGGGCCTACCATCACATGTTAAACATGAAGTCCTCGCCGCCATCCAGTGGGTCGTCAAAGTGCAATAGGCCGCCCTCTTCCTGTGTAGTGGGCGCGGGCTTCATGCCAACCGTCACGCCCGCACGCCGCTGTCCTGGAGCGGACCCAATGCGCGGCTGTACCGCCTTCCCCGTCGTAGCGCTCGTCAAACGTGACACAGCAGGGGCCGCTCCCGTACGGCTTGATACCGGGGTGGGTCGCGTCGCCGTAAGTCTCGCGGGCTGAGGCTTCGCCGCGACTGGCGCAGCGGGGGCAGCCCGCGACGTCGTCGCGTACACGGACGTCGCCGTCTTCGAGCGCGCGACGGGCACATGGGCCCTTGAGGCCGCGGGCTTCGGGGGGACCCCCGCGCCAGCGCGCGCGTGTGCGTTTGGCGCATCGAGCTTGGTGGAGGGAGCGCTGGCGGGTCGCGCGATTTGGGATGTGGTCTGGCTGCGGGCACGAGCCACCGCCGGACGTGTGACGGCGGTGGTCGAGGAGGTAGCGCTGGAGGCCGAGGTCGTGCGTGAGGTCGGCGCGGTTGTCGTTGCGGAAGGGGCCCGGCTAAGAGGTCGGGAAGGACCTGAGGGGGCCTTCGTGGCTGCATTGGGGATAGAACGTGCAGAGGAGGTGGCGCGGAGGGCGGGTAGGCTAGATGTGTGCTTGTGCTGGATAGCGGGTGTGGGTCGGACTGATGGGTGGCTAGCTTTGTTCTTCGAGTTCATCGGTTTGTCATGTATGAGGAGTTCGTTCTCTACACCGCGGGTTAGTATGCGCTCTGAGCGTCAAGGAAGCGGACTCACCAAGCGGTGCGAGCTCCGGGGTGTCCCATCGTGAAGGGCTGTCTAGAGGGGCGAAGCCGCTGGCTCGCCAGAGGTCGCGCGACTCAACGTCGATGTGGGCGTCGTGGGAGTAGTACATGTCATCCGCGTCATCAAGCTTGTAGGAGTGGGCGAGCCCACGGATCGCGGCGCCCAACTGTGTGTAGTCAGGCATCTCGAAGGGAGGCTCGTAGACAGGCGCTGCAGGCAATCGCTGAGCACAGAAGAACAGTCACGGACAAGATTGAAACGTACCAATGGCAGTCTGGGGCATATACTCGATCTCATCGTCGTCCTCTCCTCGCACATCGGCAACCTCCTCAGCCTCCTCATTCAGGTCCACGTCAATCTCGCCATCGCTGACATTCCAGTGGTCTCCTCGCGTCACTGGCGTCTTGAAGTCGAGCTGTATACTGCCGCTCATCCTCGGTGCGCGGAGGCTCTTCCGCGCCGACGACGGGCGCAGCAGCGCCTCCGGAAGTACCTCCTGCGGGGCTTCGAGCAACGCGAGCTTCGCGAGTTTGGCGGTCTGCGGTGCCGGCGCATCGAAGGGGACCGTGTTTGCGACGCGGTTCGGGAAGGGTGTCTTGTCGCCGAGGGGCTTCTGGACACGGATGGTGGGCTTGACGCTATGACTCAGGGCCTTGTGCGATTCTGCCGTGTGTTATCGTCGTCGGATTTGAGTAGAGGTGGGGTATTACGGGGGTACGTACGGACTGCCATTGCGCGCCGAGGGGTCTGTAGGGCCTTGCCCTTTCCATTGACTGTCATAGGCACACGGTGTAGGTTCTCTTGCAGTAAGTTCCTATCCCGTGTTGCTCTTGCAGGTGTCTTTGCATGGTAAAAATCCCCGTCCAGGGCGAAAGGTCGTGCGCTCAACATGATCAAGTTCGGAAAGACGGTCTATGATTTGCCTGTACTACTATTCAGCACGAGCCAGCGATGTAAGAATGCATTAGAGCTGCTTACTCGGGGTTGTATAGGAGGGGTTTCACAGATAAACGCTATCGGAGTAGAGGGAAGTGTTGAAGTCGGGTTGAAGTCACAAGCCTCGCCGAAGCCTCGGTGGCTGCCGCCGCAATCCAACCGGCGACACGGTCACGTGGACAAGGTCGCGTCATTTCGTTCCCCGCGTTATATTACACGCGTTATGGCCAAAGTATTGTACATTCACTAAAGAAGGCTTTGAAGCACGAAATCGTGTGACTGAACGAAAATAACACCCTACTCGGGCATAGCTAACGATATGCACTAATATCTTCTCTCCCGTAGTTTACATCCACCGCAAAGCGCTCTCCTTACGTTCCAGTGCCATCCCCTTGCGTATCCGAGTACTAGGCCATACCATTGGTAGCCCTGCAGCCTACGTGGCGTACCCCGTGTACAGAAGTGCCCCACCCATGACGAACCCGCTTTCTGTACACAAGAACTTGAAGTCGACGACTGCGCGTGGGCAAAGCGAGTGGCAATGATGGATGGAAGGACAAAGCGGGTCACGACGCACACTTCCAGTCGGTTGGCCCGCAACCACCTTGACGAGGACGCCGTTCGGACCGTACTGACGCGCTAAGTGGTCCTGTACGGCGCCGCGCTCTTTCAAGTTCTGTGCACCTGTAAATCCGAGCTGAACGCTTGCGCTACCGCAACTCGCTTGGAAACGCACCTGCGGGACAACAACCGCCTCCATCGTCTTGGGAATCTTCGGAGACGCTGACTGTGTGCAAGTGAGTCTGGGCCGCAGTCACTGCCGGGGTTATGTAGTGCTCTGTGGTCGTGTCCGGATGCAGTCGGATTCCCCGGAAGCTGAAGACTGTACAGCTATTTAAACTGTTACGCTTGTGAGAACGCCAGACGATGCAGCGCCCTTCAAGTCTTTGAGTTGAGAGTCGCTGCTCGCGAGCCTGCAACTGGCGCAGCGGCGGCGACTTAGTGGCTGATGCCCAGATTCGGACTTTCTCACCACCTCGTGACTAATAAGTGAGGACGCGTTCGAGCGCCCGACCGATCCTCTGGACGCGTTCACCGCCCAGGTCACAGAGAGAGGCTGTGGCGACGGCCTCCTTCCCTCCATCTCCCTTTCTTCATCCACGCGTCCTACTTCCAGGCTCTTCATCTGCTGCTCCAGCTTTCAAGAAGTATCCATCAATACTGGTCAGTGGCTACAAAGACGCTTTGACTGTGATGCTGATGTGTTGTATTTCTGCCTCATTGTCCGTGTAGACGTTCGCTTGGACCAAGCGCAACACCGGCCCTCGAAGATCCAGTTTACATAAAAGGACGCACTTCAGGCCTCCCTACCTCTCGTCGCGCTCACCCCTTCAAAATCAACCCCCCAGAACACCCACACAATGGCCGAACCCGCTTTCGAGGACCCGATGCAGACTGACGACGTCGTCGAAGAAACTCAGTCGACTCAGCAAGCTACTCAAGAGACCCAGCCGTTGTCCCAGGTCGACGCGAGTGTGGACGATCACCTCTGGGGCATGCTCATCCCCAGCAACCCAACTCTCCGGCGCATCGACTTCCAGAAGGTCAAGAAAGTGTACCACGTCGGGCGCAACGCCGAGAAGGTCAAGGGCGGGAACGACGTTGTATTTCCCGGCCGGAAGATCAGTGAGTGTCTCTTTTGTGTGATCGACGCTATGGGCGCGTGTTCTGACGGGGACGCGCCTGTGGCGCAGGCAACTACCACTGCCGGATCGAGTGGGATGGCAATAAGGGCAAGGCGTCGGCGGTCACGGTGACAGATATATCGAGCAACGGCACATACGTGAGTGGCGTCACGCTAGCTCGATGCCTGTGGTGCTGACGAAATGGCATGCAGATCAACCAGCAGCGCATCGGCAAGAGCAAGTCTCACCTACTCTATGACGGAAATGAGATCTCGTTCGGAAGCTGGCAGCCGCAGCAAGGCCCCGGGGCGGAGGATGACTATCGTATGTCCTTGTCTCGGAGTCTGCGTAGCGTCTGTACTGACTGCGCGCAGGATTCACTTTCCGGCATATGGCCGCGACGTCAGATCTCAAGGGTATGTTCCAGCACTACCAGATCCATGAGAACCTTGGGTCCGGCACGTTTGCGAACGTCAGCAAGGCTATGCATCGCGAGACGGGCCGGTGGTACGCCATCAAGACCATGGAACGCAGGCGCTTGAGGTCCAACGCGGACGTGGACGCGAACCCTGATGCTGCGTTCTCGCGAGAGATCAGCATCCTTCAAGAGTTGAACCACTCGCGGATCTGTAAGCTCAAGGAGGTCTTCTACGAGGCGCATACCATTAGTGAGTACATTACCGTGCACGAGCGGCGCGGGCTCTGACCAGTATGCAGATCTTGTCCTCGAGTTGGTCGATGGAGGCGACTTGCTGGACTTCATAGTGAACCACCCCAATGGCCGTTTGCGTGAGTGTTCTCGTGCCCCCTGATTCGCGACGTGCTCACGTCATGATAGCGGAGGAGCTGTCGCAGCATTTCACGTATCAGATGTGCGACGCGCTTCAGGTATGTGTTCTGCAATGGCACACGTATCTTTGCTCACCCACACGCTATCCAAAGTACATCCACAGCAAGGGCATTGCGCACCGCGATCTGAAGCCCGAGAATGTGCTGCTTACGAGGGAGGATCCGCCTATGGTCAAAGTGGCAGACTTCGGTCTGGCCAAGGCTGTGGACAGCATGACTATGTTGCGCGTAAGTAGTGCATCTTCTGACCAACCCATGCACATATGAACGATGACGACCCGGCAGACCATGTGTGGAACACCTTCGTACCTTGCCCCGGAGGTCGTCCTGCAGCAAAATCTTGGTGGAGAAGGCGAGCGAGTCATGTCTGGCTACGACCACCTGGTCGATAGCTGGAGCGTCGGGGTCATTGTCTACTGCATGTGCGTAGCCGCTTCACATTTACTACTGTTGAGTCTGACATGACCTCCCGCCAGGCTTACCGGAAGCAATCCCTTCTCAGACGACAACTCAGTGCCGTTGTCTCAGCAAGTCAGGAAACGCCAGGTCGATTGGAACTGCCTCGAGCTTTACAACGACAACCGTACGTCTTGTCCCTCATTCGTACTCCGCTGCCCGCTGACTGCACTTTCTTGCCTAGCCGCCGCGCGAGACTTCGTCGAGCGCCTCCTGGCATACTCGCCCACTTTGCGCATGCCGCCCTCCGCCGCGCTCGAACACCCATGGCTCATCGAGTTCGAGCACCTCGCGACGCACGTCCCACTCGGCAACCTCCCGCCCGCCGACTCGCAGTACTCGCAGTCGCAGCTGCACAACAGCCAAGGCAGCGCCGATGCTGACGAGGACGCCGATGCGCCGATGGACGGGCCGGCGGACGCGGATGCGTCCATGCGCGAGGAGCCGCTGCCGGGCTCGCAGCTGCCCGGGCTCCCGGGCTCGTTCCCACAAAGCCAGCCGCTGCAGCGCCGGGCGGACGTGCTCCTCGCGCAGTCGCAGCAAGAGCGTGGGGAAGAGGAGTTCGTGTACTCGGACGACGAGACCAACGGCGGCGGCGCGGAGCCCGGTGTGCGGGGCACGAAGCGCAAGGCGCTCGAGTTTGAGGGCTCGCTCACGCCGATGGAGGAGGAAGAGGAGTCAGAGGAGGACCCGGACGCGATGCTCGTGTCGCCGCGGAAGCCCGCGCGCGCCGCACGGGGCCGCGGGGCGGCGTCGGGGCGTCCGCCGCGCAAGCAGGCGGCTCAGCGCGGCGCGAAGAGGGCTACGACTGCGGCGGGTGGGACACGGCGGTCGGAGAGGCTCGGGAACGGGACCCCGGGGAAGGGGAAGACGGTGTAAGGCTGCGCGGATGCTCATCTTCAGAAGGGTTGCACACATCTACAACATCTCAATTCCTGATTTCTTCTGGTTTGACTATCATCTTTCTTGCATGCATATACACCAGTATTTTTCATGAGATTCTGGTTGTACGAATATTCATCGACCGTGTACAAATATATTCCTACATCTCATCGTTGTTTGCTCTCATATCCGATCAGCATGATAATCGAGTAATGGCATGGATGTATCAATGAATAATCCTAATAGCACTTTGGTATAACTGATCAGAGTAGACCCAGACATGTGTAGAAGTGACGCCACGTAGTAGAAGTGACCTACTACGCCGCCACGCGGTAGTTTCTTTCTGCTGATCGACATCCACAGCCACCAACACCCCGGCCCTCTCCCAATCGACGAGGCAGTACCTCAAATCAATACCAGTCAATACCAACCAGTGCGAGCTTCCTACCGTAGGTCCTCTTTATCGTTACTATCGGTCTGATTGTGCATTGAGGCCTTATTCTGATCGCCAGTTTGAAGGCAAAGATGGCCCGCTTCCTCGATCTCAACGCCGATACTATACAGTCATCTACCGGTCCTTGCAACGCCCAAATCTTGAGGCGCCTCGGCCGGGTATTTTATCTCCATGTACTGTATGGTGGCCTCTAGCGGACAAAACTGTCCTCGCTTGAGTTCCACTTTTGAACTCGCGATTTAATTTCGGGGCGGCTGTTTCAATCTCGGCTAACTGGTTCAACTTCGGCTGAGGGGTGGCGAGGGGTCGACTAGGGGTGTCTGGGGTCCTTGTGGCGCTAGGTGGCTGAAGCTTCCGGCGCGCGCTCAACGTCTCACGCAGGTTAACGCGAACACGAAAAGACCTAGGAAATGCATAGAACAGTAGGTGATCATAAAGTGTCTGCTCACCGCATCTCCCAAGAAAAACCTAACAGACACGTTTAACACGGTATGTGGCCTCGTCACGCAGCAATGTCGCACTGGCCATGCGATATTCAACTGGCGAGTACTGCAAGTGCTCCCTCATGACTGCGAGCCCCCCTTTTTTGTTTCTTCTCACCACCAACTGCTCGTGAACTCGCCCTCTGGAAACTTTCGTTACCGTGTTAACCATGGTTCGAAAATAGTCGAATTCAATTCTGTTTTTCCAGCTGCCCCGGCCGGCTCTAGCTGCCGGTAGTAGCTGGGCACCCGCTACACAACCGCAATGTGTTACCCAGAAGCGACAGATTGAACGTCCCAAATACGGTTTGTTGCGTGCAAGGGCTGGATCGTTCTACAAGACTGGATACACTCACGTCGTAAACCAACACAATACGGTGTATGAGACCAAGACTAGATCAAATTACACTCAGCACACGTCGTACTTAATGATGTGCTAGGCAACCAATCAGTTAATACATTCACGAGGGATGTTGGCACATTGTAGGTACTCATTGCCTTTTGCTCGAAAAAAGACAAAAAATCTTTGTAGGATAGAAACAATCTACAACACATTACGAGCAGTGACCACAATAATCATATTCTACAAGAGAGATGGAACCCTATGTACTGTATATACCATCTATAGGTTCTACCTGACTTGGGTGCTTGTCTCACCCTGGGGAGCTGTAGGCGTGTACGCATCGCGCGCGTCACGTGGGCGTGTCTATTGGCCCTGATTGGGCTTAGTTGCTTACAGCATCAGAAGATATATACCATATATAGTAATTACTCACGTTAAGCGCCCTATAGCCGAGATTGAAACTGAAAATGAAACTGAAAACACCGATCTGAAGTCCAAATAATTTTGTCCGGCGGGTCCCTTCATAGTACTGTAGATCAGACTATATAGTTATGTCAAGGGTCATACATATGTACCGCCTGAGCCGGGCGCGCTCGGACCGCGCAGCTCCGAGATCAAGATCGAGCTCAACTCTCATGTTGGTCTGACTAATATTCACAAGAAATCTCCTCAGCTTTCTGGTTTACACACTTCGTACCATGGTTACGTCGTGACTAGGTGACGGAGACACTGCCGGCACTGCCAATGGCGGCCTGCTACTTTGCTTGTTCGTGTCCGACACAGTATTCGGACCTCTCGGTGTGCTTATCTCCCTCCGCGAGATATACAAGGGTAACCTCTGGTGCGCATCCATTTACGATATACTAACACCTTTTACTCAAGCCTCTGACACGTGGGGCTTGCGTTTAGTGACGTTGCTGCGATTGCAACGTGGTCTGGGATGATTGCATCTCAGTCATGGATACACAATTATATAGCGACTACAACGCCATGACTATCAAAGAGTGTACGTCTGAGTCGACGTCGAAGTGCAATTCTGGCAAGGGATTGGGCACTCCAAAGGAGGTTCACAAAGCGGCCTGTTGGCTAGAGTTCAAACCAGCTTGCCTACGGTGGAATAGCTGTAGACTCACTTGGAGGGGCAGCATGGCAGGTTCGTGTTTTGAGGTTGCGGTATAGCGGAAACTGACACAGCCCTGTTGTACAAGATTCGGTCAGGTGCGTCGTCCGTCAAGGACAATGTTGGATCCGACTCACAGTGCGACTACAGCCAGAGCTGCAATGAAGATTTGCTTGGCGAAGAACATCTTCAGTGAGGAGTGGTTTGTAGTTTGTACCGTGACAGGCAGGCTGCTGAGCAAACTGAACGTTCGGCCAGCCTTTTATACTCGTGCAGTCCCCGAGTCGCCTATTCCGACATACGCTGTTGCTCATCAATCTGATGGCAGGTGACGGTCATGACATTGAGCGGGCCCTGCAGGATATTACGCGAGCAGACATGGCAAGACGTGTTTCACAGGCAAAATCGTCTCTCCGAAAGGCCTGGCTGCAGCGGGAAGGGGTCGTGAGTGTGACCCGCTCATAGAGCGCTCGGACCACGTTCTGGAGGGCGTCCTGGTACGTTTTCAGCTAGGATTTGCAAGCCCAGACTTCGTGAACCTGTACGCAGGTGATGTTCGACAGCACACGCAGGTAGTGTCCGGACAGACTACTATTGACTACCGTCTGTTCGACCAGCGCAAGCGTTCCCGTTCGTCTCGTCTGTGGAGCGTGCGTGTCATAACCGCTACCCGCTCACGCACGGCCGACGTCGCGCGTCCAGGAACAAATGCTGCTGATGCGCCAGACGGAGCGCTCTGGCAGAATGAAGATGTACGTAACCCGAGCGCACATTTCATTCAGTCTGACTTGCTGACGACGTCGTTCCTGCGCCACCATAGTTGTGGCTGCGTCCCCCGACAGGTCGTCGGGAGTCCGCCCTCCACGGACACGAACGACTGCGTGTCCGACAGGTATATCGCCGTTGACGACGTGTCCCACGTGGGACTGCTTAGTGTTGAGTGATTACGGATAGTAGACGCGGTACGTAGCTTCATGCCAACGTATCAACGAAGAACAATCTCGTGACTACCTGCTGTATTCGCAGTGTGATTGTTTGGTACTAGTGCTAGGGCCTCGTGTATTCTGCATCTAGGGGTGTCGTTGGCTCCTTGCGGGGGCACGCGATTCAAGCATTGAGCCCCGCGTTGCCATCGGACGCAATAAGCTTGATATGCTTGACATCCGTACACATCCCATCGCCGCACGCAGACGCTGAGTCGAGGAGGCCTGATGGTTCAAACGTTCATCAATGACTCCAAGTCATCCTTGCCTCACCTAGTTCGGGGGCTTGGGGCTTCAAACCGAGTATATCCTGTTTCGTTTTGCTTTCCGCTGATGTAGTTTGTATCACTGATCGGGTATGTATAGGACGATAACTTATTGAGCGAAGTAGTCCGCATTGGGCGGAAACCAGTGCAGACAACTGCAGTGCCATATAGGTGATGCATTCCCTCGCACCGTCCTCCTTATCGACTTGTATCTCAGATCAAGGATCAGGTAGTCTGGACGCTGATATCTGGGGCATCGTAGGTGCAAGGCATCGCGTTGTATCCAGCCCAATCGCCAGGCAGTTCAACTGATTGTCAAAAGGTGATGTACTGCGGTGCTCGTATCCGCGACGGCTGATATCGGGACGACCTCGAGCAATTGCGCCGTCATCTATGTGTGCCCCCTAGCTTCAAGACCACTGGATGTAGCTTTTGAACCACTGCGCTCGGCTTCTCCACGAGAACCACCAGCTCGTAGAGATTGGGTTCCTAACGTCGCGTCACAACAGGAGGAACGTGCGTCTTTATCCTTGAATGTCTCTTCTCCCGTGCGAGGTGAGAACTGTTCATGAGAGCAGTCGGAGTTTATACCGTAGGAATGCTGATATAGGAAGTGACATGGAAGTGTGGTGCTGTGGGTACCATCCTTCCTGCTCGTCACGAGGCAGCCAACTGTGCGATACCCGAGCATCCCGGCGGGCGCAGATCGCATAGCTTCGTCTATATAAGTGCTTCTGCTCCGCATTTGCTGTCTTCTGCTCCTCAGTCAAGCGCAAGAGCCCGGAAGTCAGTACTGGTTGGTGCGTAGGCGGGTCACCCCGTCGGGGTCTGGCCAACCTTCGCTGTGTTGACTGGATCCTGGTATTATCAGCTGCCTTCTGTTACGACCACTCACGCATCACTCACTGACGAACACTTCGCTGCGTACCCAGCCTCAAGAACTTAGTATTTAACTGTCTGGCAACTCCGCGCAATGCACGTCTCAGCTGCACTCGCGATTCTTCTCGTCGCAATGGCCCTTCCTTCCTTATCGGCACCCATCGTCTTTCCCAGAGACATTTTAGATCTGCGTGAGATGTATCAAGACCAGTAGGATCAACTGCCTTCTTAATGAGTCAGGCTGACTGATGAAACAGGCTGGAGCAGTACAAACCTTGTGGAACCCTCCTCGCGAGAAAGGAGGGGATTCTCTCTCGCGGAGAAAAGCTGCTCGCTAGACACGGTTCCTCGGGGGGAAGACCTCACTCGCTCGCGGATATCCACGTTGCATGGGCCTTGCATAGGCAAACCCTGGACGATGAAGAAGTCGCCGCCGTTCATGACGCGTATCGTGGCACACCCGCGCCACATACTTCACAATTTCCGTCTCACCATGGACAGAGTAACGAACATCTTGACCAACAGTAAGCCAGCAGTCCTGTACCTTTAGCTGCGTCTGCTAATCAGAGGATCGTAGGGGGTCTCAGAGCACTCCTCGCGAGCTGGTAGAGGTAACTGCTCGCGAGCCCAGCATCAATAGCTATTCAGCAAACAGGCGCACGTGCATATTCAACCTGTGCGAAGCCCGCAGCATTGATATTGAGTTCGTACGCCTTGCTACACTGCAATTTGTCTCGCTCTTATGTAGCGATGTTGAAAAAAGCACGAGAAGATTCAAGGAATCTGTTGACATCACATTTCCTGGCCGAAAACGCGCAGAGCTTAATCTCGCGAACTCCCTGCATGGCGCCCGTTGCATGTCATCGGGTAAGCAAGTCCATATCCATGAACTGCCTTTCCTGATAGAAATGAAGCGACCAGCTAGTTTGTGATTAACGTCAGAAGCAACATCTCATCGACTCGACAGTGCTCTCGGTCTACTAGTAGCTATAGCGTGTTCTTACAGATACAATTCGCCTCTCGGTGCACGACGACTCCGGTTGCATCCATGTCGCCAAGGGCAGTGCATGATCCGTACAAGCAATCGTGATCAGTACTTGTCATGACGACATGAGGCGCAAAACCCCTGGTAGTG
Source organism: Fomitopsis schrenkii (assembly GCA_000344655.2). NCBI lineage: Eukaryota > Fungi > Basidiomycota > Agaricomycetes > Polyporales > Fomitopsidaceae > Fomitopsis > Fomitopsis schrenkii. Next base: position 8,400 of record KE504307.1, on the reverse strand, counting down.
CCGTGCAAAGCTCAGTGATGCCCTCCCGCGTCGAAGTTGCTGCGAGGAATGTTTGACTCTCTTGAAGTCTAAGGCGGAAATGGCCTGCATTCTCTCGCCACCAACCTATACATTCCGTCACAGACAGGTCCCTATATATGCTCTTATGGACATATAGTCATTGAACAATGTCATCTGCTGCCAGGTCCGATCACAATTGGCGACCACAGTGAAGGCAGTTTATGCGAATACAGAGAGCTTGCTGCCGATTCCGCCGCGCTCGAGGGCTTTTCCATGTTGTCCGGGATGAGCAAGGTTCCCTGATTCGATACGTACACCCTCTGTAGTATCAGCCTCCGTATCACCCGTGTTCGAGTCTAGTGCATTGCCCAATTGCCGCGACGTCGAGCCTGGTCCAAATGTCATGGTGAAAGAACGCTGGTCCGGCGCCGTGCGCAAATCAACGACTAAGGATGACATTGTCTTGTTGCCGATTTGTCGGAGGTGGTCACGGGCATTGAGAGTCGCCAGGAGGCTATTTACGTATACTTCACGGCAGATTCAGTCACATATGCGAGGGGAGCGCTGATGGGAGCGTGCTTTACCATGTACAGTGATGAATTCAAGAACCATTGCCCATATTTCACCCGGCTTGACCATGAGCTGTTATATTGATAGATTTAGTTTCACCGCTCAAGGTTTCGAATGATGTAGCATGGTTTACCACGACGGTCTGCACGGCAACGACAATCCTGCCGGACGATACACCTGAGTGGCCACTTCCTTCCTATGTTGTGATGATACTCACGTCGTCAATACAAAGCGGTTGATAGCGTAGACAATCAGCGTCTTGAACATCTTGACAGAACTGCTGTGGGCAATGTCTTTGATAATCTGAAACCAGCGTTGAGACAAGTTCGTGGGTTACCTTCGGAACCTGAAGTCTGTCTTGGTGTCATAGAGCACGATGCATAGTGTGGATGCAGTAACTGCGTCTGAGGCCATCCGCACGCAGAATACTGGGACCATTGCATAGAACTGAAGTGATGTAGATCTTCTGATGAGCTGAGATTCGCAAAATTGATGTGACTAGACGTACGACTGCTTCCTTGAGGAGGTATAATTTCCAGATCTCGAATCTATAAAGGTTGTTGAAGGAGATGCAAGACGTGACTACAAAGAAAGAGATCGATACGCACAGTTTAACCGAGAGAACTGCCAATTGGTAAACTCAGCTTAGGGCGGGAGGAGACTGTCAAAGTAGAGAGATATTAACGCACAACAACCGAGCCCTATTGCATTTCTCATTAGTTCAACTGACAACGGTAAAATGTGCGCACAGGTTTACCAAGCTGAGCCACAATCAAGATCACCTGATTGCTTGGAAGATCAGTATAAGGGGTCGACTGCGGAAAGAGCATATGGACGTGCCATGATCATGGTGATAAACATCCTCCATTTCCCTTGCAGCACTGCAACCAAACTTGTCAGCAGTACTATGTGCATTGGAATGATACACACTGTGGAAAATAACTCGTGTGAAGAAGCTGCAGTGGTCGTGTATGTCCGAGTCTCAGAAATAGTGACAATACGTGAGGTAGCACTGACCATTGACCCAAGAAGCTGATTGCCACCTTGAATCGACATCAGAATATGCACTATACTCATAGGGAGTTGAGAAAGTACCCCATCTGTTGCCGCTGCCTGGCCCATGAGTGAGTAACAAGGTTTCGCGGGCACTACACCTGGCTGAGCTTGCGTACATAGACAGACCTAAAGCATCATGTCATGAGTGTGTGGTCTCACGTGACAGTCACCGAACAGCGCACCAGACACCATCTGTCAAGTATTCCACGTTCGTATAGCTTAAGACCTTCGTGAACGACTCTGTGCATGAGGCATAAACCAATATTTGACAGAATACTACTCACTAGATAATGCCAGATAGTGTGGCATACTGTAGAGTGATCAGCTAATCAGTATATAGAATATGGACACATCAATTAGTGTATCTACAACGTACCCAACGTAGGAAACTGACTGAGAAACGTACGTTGTTCATGTCAGAAACGCAGCCGGCCGGCTGGCCCTTTCTTCA
>KE504306.1:0-30760 GCA_000344655.2 Fomitopsis schrenkii | reverse complement strand
TTCTTACCATAGGACACACTGTAGTCAGTCAATGAGGCAAGAGCACCCAAGCAGCCACAGAGTGCCTGCACAATGTCACCAGTTGCCATATTGGGCTCCATGCTAAGCCGTTTCATGGACCCTCACTCTGTTGCTAGAGTGCTTAACCACTGTATTTGTTTGGCACTGCTGATGCAAGTTGCATTGCCTGGGAGTTTGAATTTTGCAACTCTGCTGAAGTGCCAATACAAACTGCTACTTATCTCCTCTTTGATGAGCACAAAAAAGTCACATGAAGTGTGCAAACAACCTACCACATCAGGCTAAGGCATTTCATTCTGCTCCTCATAAGAACAATACCTTTGTACCTCAGGGATTTTAACTATCTGCCTCAGGATCCCAATCACTTCCAGTCAGAACAGGCTATGTGCTGCACATGCCTCAGCCAGGGTATGCACCACCACCTCAGCCAGGCTATGTGCTGCTGCCACAGCCAGACTACATGCCACCGCCTCAGCCAGACTACACACCACATGTGCCTCAATCAGACTACGTGCTGCACACACCTCAGCCAGGCTATGCACTGCTGAATACACCTCAGCTAGACTATGCATTGCATGCTCCTCAGCCACACTATGCACCTCCTTTGTTGAAACTACAGGCAAGTTCCAGCAGCCAAGCTGATGCTGCAGACCCCAGCACCGGATCCGGGCCCATGTGCAATGAACATCAAGTTGGCCAGGGATGTGCTCAAAGTGTGCATCCATATGCCCTGCCCATAATCCTGAGCAACCCAGGCTTACTTCTGCACTGGGAGTCAGGAAGCAGGGGCCCAAGTTGTCATCTTGAGACAATGCCCTCATTGAGCACTCCATGTGTCATCACCAGTGCAGTCAACAATACTAGCATTGTTGATGCACATAGATCTTGCTTGTGTCCTGCACAGATGCTATCAGGTATGTTTTATTCAATATTTTCTATATACAGCTGTGATTAATGTTTTCAAGGCTCTACTATGCAGGAGGCTATAGTGCTGTTTGTGCCCGTCAACATCAATGAGGCTTCTAGCACGCTACTGATGTTGAATGCACTATCAGACAAGGAGATACAAGACTGTCAAGAGGAATATGATAATAGGCTCAAGCCCATGGTTGAGCTCTATCTCATTATGCAATTGGCATTTCTGACAACAACTGAACTTGAACTGAATATCAAGAAAATGATCTCACCAAGGCCAACATTCATCTGAAGCATGTTGGGCCCAACAAGGTAAAGTTCCGTGCCAGGAACAATGCAGTGATCATGAAAAAGGTCAGTCCAATATGACAAACTGATCTGTGGCATTGATCTTTTCTCTTGTAGGTGAAAGGCTTTGCATTGACCTTTTGAGGCTGTTTCAAGAGTGTAGCTGAACAACTTCTACTGATATTCTATGAAACCAACCTTGCTCCCAAGCCATACATGGACAATATTATGGCTCATAATCTCATGGAGGCAGATGCAGCAGCAGTCAGCTGAGTGAGAGTCAGCCTGTGAAGGTCTCCAAATTTCTGCACATTGTGGATAATTTGGTAAGTGGTTAGTCTAGCCAATTATCAGGCTCTCAGTCTCTATTACAGGGAGTTGTCCTTGGGCCTTTTGAGAAGAACACCTTCGTTGCCTGGATCCTTGACATTGTCCTCTTCCAAGACATGGACCTGGACACCTCTCCTGAGACATGTTCAAGGATGGGATCTCCGGCAAAGTGATTGCTCTTGCAGCAGATGCAGTGATCTGCAGCCTAAGGCAGTACATGTCAGGGCAGCGTGAAAAGAGCAACTTCAGCATGAACATGTTCAGCTGGGAACACAAGCAAGTCACCAAATTTGCATCCAAGTTGAAGTCTTCAGAGACTGAGCCAGGGCACCAGTTGTGGCAAATGTGCACTAACATTGTGAACCATGGGTGGTGAGTTTCTTCTAGCTTCTATTGATACTGTGAGGATGACCATCCTTGAAAGGGCTTGTCATGGCTAGGCAGAGCATCAAGAGTATGGAGAGGATGGGCCCCGAGAGAGGCGGGCCTCTTTCAGGGCAAGGAAGTGTGGAGCAGGAAGAGTTGGTCCCGCTCAAGAAGCAGTTGGAGGGTGATCCCTCTAACCAAAAGGGGGGATGGGTCGTCAGTTGTCCGGAGAGTGTCGACGAAGAGGGGCGGCCAGCAGTTGTGGCGAGCTTCATAACACAGTACTTACAAGTCTCATATGTTTCCCACAGGATACGAGTAGACAGAGGATGAAGAGGGAGAAGTGAGACTGACTGAAAGGGAGACCGGGCCCAAAGATTGAGTGTGTTGAGATGATCGTATTCTCAAGAGCTTGTGCAGAGCAGTACGGTAAGCTTACATAATCAGTCTAGGCACTCAGGCTACGGTACAGAAAAGTGTGTATCTTGCAGTTAAAGGCTATGCTACCTAGCTTGGACAGCACCTCCTGCAGGTTCATCTCTAGGTCCCTGACAGATACAACTGACCAAGATTGACTCTCAGAGGATGGATGGAGGCTATTGTACCAGACCCCAATTCAGAGAGTTCTGATTGATCACGGTGGCCATCTGTTACAGGCAGAAATATCTCATTGACAATAGCTTGGACATGCACAGTATCGATTTGTAAATGTGTTATCCCCAATTTTGTGCATCTCTTGTAATTGTACAATAAATCTGTCTCCCCCCCACTTCATGCCATGCAGTCATCCAATAGGCTGCTGTCCCGCCCCTTTGCCCTGATTGAGACAGAGTGTCAATCTATTTGCAATATATTGACTTTACAGATGTTGGCTCTTCAGTGGAGTTGGAAACTTCAAACTCCCAGACAATGTGCCTTGCATCAACAGTGCTGACCAACGGGCAAATAGGATCAGTACTAATTCATCAATCCCTAGATGCCTGAAGGGGGTTGAAGAAGATGTGGAGTTGGAGTTGGTGGAAATGCAGTAGAAGTACTGCATTCATCGGACAATAGAATTCTCTGTGTAACTGTTTGCACACGGACTACACTCTTTTGTTTGGTTTGAATGGACTACCCTCTTTTTTGTTTCTTTTCTCTCCTCCACTATTGTCTGCCTGTCTTTGTGTAAATTCATGTGATTTCAGAACTACAAAAGAAAAGGACTGAAGCATCTGATTTTATTTCAACAAAAGTAGATAGGATCTTATTGTTGGTACAAAAAGGGTGAAGCATAGATACTTCTCCTTTATCCCTTGTCTTTTGTTCATAGGTTCCTTTTGTCTGAATATTCCCATGATAAAGGGTATATAAAGGCTGCCCGCTTCCCAAATGGGCAGACACATCTTGAACCTGTACCACCACCATCCCACTGCTCAGGACACACTGTCCCTCAGGAGTTTGGTTACTGTAGCCCAATACTATCATCTTTGTCTCATACTAACTGCTTCCTAGCCACCTGGGCTCGTATCTGAGTGACCAAAAAGGTCAAAGAAGCCAAGTCATCTAGTCAAAAGGACTAGAATCAAGAAACAAGATATTCAATAGTTAAGAATACTATTGTCTCAAGCAAGTCATAAGACATTGAATAGTCAAAGAGGACTATTACTTTCAGCAAAGTTAACTAGTAAAGATCACTAATTTCAAGTATCAAGTCAACTAGTCAAGATCCCTAGTAGCAAGCCATACTAACAAAGAGTTAGTACAAACCCAAGTCAAATCATACATCCAATACTATCATTAGAAAGTCAAGAAATACTTTCTATCATAGTGAACCACCAGTGCACAGAGATGAATTCATACTTCAAGAACTAAGGGGAGAAGTTTGTCCTTGCTCAGGTCCAGCCAATCTCCTAGTGTTTGGCAACAGATTAAATATCCAGAACCATTCACTGCTTGTCAGTGCCAAACGTATACAGTTGTTAAGCACTCAAGTAATGGAGTGAGGGTCCATAAAACAGCTTAGTGGGGTGCTGTGGGGGGTACTCCCCACCTGAGCCTGGATTCCTGCAGTATGTGCCCCTTTCAACTTGAAGTTCCCCATTCCCTTCTGCTCTCTTTGCTTCTGCTCTCTTTCCCTCCACTCTCTTCCCCTCTGCTTTTGTTTCCTTCAACTCTCTTTTGTTTGGGACTTGTTCCATCCGCTTTTCTCTTACTATACTTAATGGACTTTGACTGGTTTCGCTCTGATTACTATTTATGGTAACTCCTGATTCTTAGTCAGCCACTCCCTTTTTATGTGGTGACAGACCTGTACATACCTTAGTTCAATCTCAGGACCTGAAGGCCCACTCTTTCCTCTGGATTCAAAGAGCTTGGAAGACTCTCACCCACACCAACACTGGTGACCTGCAAAGTCAAACCTGCAAAACCTGAGAATATCAAATTGAGAACTGCAAACTGTGAACAAGAGGGTGATTGCAAACATGAGGGTGACTGCAAATACGAGGGTGATACAAAAGACAGTGGAATGAGGTTGGATGGTGACAGCAGAATAAGGTTGGATGGCAACAGCAGAACAAGGTTGGATGGCAACAGCAGAATGAAGTCAGAACATGAGTGGAACAAAGTTGAACAGTGATAGCAGAACAAAGTCAGCTGGCGACAGTGGAACAAAGTCCAACAGCAACAGCGGAACAAAGTCCAACAGTGACAGCGGAACAAACACAAGACAGATCACAGTAAGATGATGAGGAGAGATGAGCAAGGGGAGGAGGTTGCGAGTGCATACCCTGCCCTGGCCCTGCCAGCTCATCTCATCCCATACCACCCACTCGACCCCTACCGGGAAGCAGTTCAGAACACCCCCTCGCATGAACACACCACGCGGAAGCACCCCACTTCTGAGCATCACAGCGCCCAATATGGCAACTGGTGACATTGTGCAGGCACTCTGTGACTGCTTGGGTGCTCTTGCGTCAGTGAGTGAATACAATGTTGTATGGTAATAACCAGTAAGTAAAAAACCCCAACATAGTATATGCATCTGATAGCCCTTGTTACAGAGACTATAGTGTGATTTTATTGAGCATTGAAACAGGCTAGTTAGGCCAGAAAATGCAAAACGAAAAATCAACAAGTGCCTATGAAAACTCAAAGTGGCTAACTTGGGTGGAAATTGAATCTACAAGGTCTGCAGAGTCTGTATGTACCACACTTGCACCCTGAAAGCAACAGATGAGCAAGGAAATAGCCAATCTTGATCAATAATGTGCTATTCTGTAGCAAATTGTCTGGTTTTCCATGTGGCTTGGGGATATGTGATCCAGATTTGAAATTATATGATCTGGTATGAAAACCCACTTCTACTTCAATGTTTCCATTATTTATGCCAATTTCTCAAGGCTCACACTGGCCACAGAGTGATATTATCCAAAAAGGAAGGTAAATTGCCAAAAATGGTAACTTCTACTGACTGATGCCTCAGCATGCAAAGTCTATACCCTCAACTTCATAGAATCTAAGACATCATAGCTAGATCACAAAAAAGCCACCAGTTTTTCCAAACACGAGTCTTTGAGAATATATATTGCAATTCTTCGCCCTTTTCAGCTTAGGTCACATGCTTGCAGTGAAGACCCTCGAGCTATGACGTGGGTTTTGTCTGATCCAGTGGTGAACATAGCTGGACTGGACAAAACCCACGTCATTGACTCTGCTGTGCAACAATGAGGCCAAAAGAGGTTAAAATCCTGTCAAAATGCGGAATACATTGAATATGGAGCTTTGGGCTCGGAAAGTTCGAAAAACAGCAGATAAATTTCGCAAATCTAGTGAGACAATATGACACATTATTAGACCATGAAACCCTTTCTTATTATTCTCACTGCTCTTTGAAGTTGCTTGGAAGCCAAAACATTCTTCAGTTGGGTATACCCATGGTTCCTAGGGATGCAAATTCAGAGGTTTAGTGATACAATTTGTAGCTCTATGATGCATGTACCACATCATGCTCTATACCTATTGTAAGCATGTGAAACTGCTCTATGAATGTGCCGGTGCTCTCTCCATCCTTGCATGCTTTGTCTGACATTCAGCCTCTCCACACACACATTTCAGGTTGATTGGTTGGCATCACTTTGGAAAAAAGTATCAAGTCAACTAGTCAAGAGTACTGGTAGCAAGCCATCCTAACAAAGAGTTGGTAAAAACTCAAGTCAAATCATACATCCAATACTATCAGTAGAAACTCAAGGGATACTTTCTATTAAAGTATAGAGAACCAGTGCACAGAGATGGATCAATACCTCAAGAACTAAGGAGAGAAGTTTGTCCTTGCTCAGGACCAACCAATTTCCTATTTTTTGGCAACGGATTAAATATCCAGAACCATTCACTGCTTGTCATGTCTTCCAGGGCTGGCACCTGGAATCCACTGACACCACAGCAATGTCACACCAGGCTGAACTCAAGGCCTGTATAATATATCTTCCCTGCAACATTTTCTCCACAAAAGTATTGCCCAACTTGAAGCCAGTGCATCAGGTCAGTCACCTCTGCCAGACCATTTGTCAATCTGGGTAAGCCCTTCACCTGATCTGTCATCCCCTGAAAAGAAGCAGTGATGGGGATGTTGCATTCTCAACATGGAGACAGGTGACCAATGAGCATTTCTAAAAAAATACTAACTCAACAATTCATAGATGCCTGGAGGTTGCTGAAGAATACTTGGATATCATATATCGAGTTAGCTGAGATGCAGGAAGAGAGATATTTGACAATGAGATAGACCTGCAGTGTTGCACTTGAATGGAAAGAACATATTCTGTTCTTTTGTTCTTTTGCTCTTTTTCTGTTTCCTTTTGTCCAACTCAGTTGATTAAGGGATTATCAAAGTAAAGGTTGAGGTGTGTGATTTCACCTTAAAATATTGTTCTTAGGTTTCTTTTGTCTAAATATTCCCACAATAAAGGGTATATAAAGGCTGCCCACTTCCCAAAGACATCTTGAACCCACCACCATCTCTCTGCTCAGGAAATTCTGTCCCTCAGGAGATTGGTCACTATAGCCAAATGCAATCTGGCTTACTCTGAACTAACTACTTTCTAGCCAATTGGGCTAGCATCTGATTGACCAAGAATGTCAAAGAAGTCCAGTCAACTAGTCAAGAGGACTAGTATCAAGGCAAAGAAAAAATTCAATAGTCTAGAGGGCTATTGTCTTATCAAGTTATACTAACAAGAGGTTATTACAAACACAAGTCAACCCAGTATATCCAATATTGGCAATAGAAAGTCAAGACATACTTTCTATGATAGCATAATACCAGTGCATACAACTTATCTGAATACTTCAAGAGCAAAGGAAGAAGTTAGTCCTTGCTCAGGACCAACCTATCTCCTAGTGTTTGGCAACTGACTTAATACACTGCTTGTCAACCACAGTGATATCAACTATCATTGATCTGCAAGCAAGAATGTTACCACAGCTAGTCTGACTGAGAACACTGAATCAAAACTCAATGTCAATTATGTCGAGATGCTGAGCCTCGTTCAAGTTTGTTGTTCTACTGGAGTGCTTTGTGCACCCAAGTACACTATCCTGATTATTGTATTAAACACTACAAAGCTATGCTTCAGCATTGCAGACAGTATGTTCAACTACATGCAAATTCCTTCTCCTTAGCACCTCCATGAAAGTCATAACATTGTGTTTCTTTGCTTGATTTCACTGACTAATTGAACATTGGACATCCACCTGCATATTTTGTAATGGCAAGACCAATCATGTTCTCCAACAGAAACCCTTAATAAAGTGAAAATGTTTACATAAGAAATAACACTAATGAAGTTTGACATATTGAAGATGGTATCTCTATGGTTATGTAGAAACCAGGACATACTCATCAATACCTCAGAAATTGCACTGCAAGTCATGGCTCACTCCAAGACAAGTGAAGGCTACTCTCTCTATTGGCTTGTTGGTAGCCTTGTTATACCCTTGAGAACATGTCACTCTACAGCATCAACAAGTCAACAACTCACAGTGTGATAGTCAGTGATACCGAGTGGCTTCAGCCAAGTTGGTTGATCAAGGATTTGACATTCAGCATAGAGTTACACTGCAAGGGATGTGGCTGTCTGAGGCTATTACTGTTGTGGAGCTAGGTCAACATGCACACAAGAGAGCAAGAGGATCTCACCAGGAATGCCCCCATATGGACAAAGGCTAATGAATGGACTACTCACCCTGATGGCTCAAGGTTGATGGTCACACAGCATAGCAATACAATCAGCCAGCACTTGAAGTTAGATTGCTATACAACAACACATACAAGTTCATGCTTCTCCAAGAGGACAAGATGGAGTGCCAGGACTACAAGCTACATTACTTATACCCCTGAGGTTCAGGGCAGGCCTCTGTATTTACTGCAAGAGCCAAGGTGTGATGCTGCTACACTATCCTACAAGTGGTACAATGATGAGTCATTGTGCTAAGTCTGAGTCCAGTCTTGGGATCTGAGTCATTGAGTCATGTGCTACCCTAGTCTGTGGTTACATCATGTGACTAATCAGAACACTGTTCCAGGCAAAAGCTATCTTGCATTTAGTACAAGTCCATCAGAAAAGCAAGATATAACAGGAAACATATAGGCAAAATTGGGCTCTGTGCCTACCACCACAACTCCCACCCATTATTCCAGAGCAGTCTTCATAATGGTTGTTTTAATGTTCATTATGAATAAGGTTGTGAGCAGAGCCAGTGATGTCACTACAGCATCCCCAGTTGGGTGCTATAGTATGTGGGAGTAAAATACAGGTATCTATTCTCAACACATCCCACAGTGTATTTCCCTGCAGCTCCAGCATGTCCCAACTTTCTAGACAGCTTTTGCATGTGTTTGTACAGAAGCAAAAGGCTGATAGCTGAAAAGAAAAAGAAAACATACTAATGTAAGTTTGAATGCATTTGTATGGGTAGTGTATCACAGCAGCATAAGTCACCCATTCATTTACGCATTCAAATTCATCCCAGAAAGTTGTGGCATAGGCTGAAAGCAAGATGCACCCAAATCATGTATAGAGCACAGAAACATACACTCTATCAAGTGTGAGCAGCATACAGACTTAGACATCCTGCTCAACCCTGACTTTCCTCACCATAAGCATTACTCTTGTGCTTGGGTGTGAACAACCACGATTCAGGTGCCGGGCCAAGGAACATTTCCGATACCTTCACCCAGTCCCTGCTGTCCGGGCTCGCCAGCAGTGTCTCTACACCCACCCAGTCCAGATGTCAACGATGTCACTAACACAGACAGTGAAAAGACAGAAGAACACACCGAGTTCATCCCGCCCATGGAACGCTGGCGCACGGTCATTGATACGCCCAGGAAGGGTCTCGAGGAGCCCGATAGGGATATACCTGTACTGGAAAGAAAGAGCTTCGCAGAGGTAGCGTCGCGTCGTGTTCACACCCGCCGTATCGGAGCCAAAATGACTAACTCCTCATCAGCTCTTCTCCCTAGCGACACTATCGCTACGACTCACTTGAGCCCATACTCCGCATACTGGACCACCGACCGTCAGCCACACACATGAAACAAACGACGAGGTGAGCTGACCTTGCGGACAATCTCCAACCGCTCACGCGAGCTGATGTCCCATTCGCGCCGTTCCTTGATCTCCGTGAAGACCCACGGCTTGATCAGGGCGCCACGCCCAACCATGACACCGTCAACGCCGGTCGCTTCCATCTTCTCCCAATAGTCCTGAGCGGAGAAGCAGTCGCCGCCGCCGAAGATTGGGATTGGGTCGACTTCAATAACGTCAGGGTGCAACATGACTAGAGAAAAAAACAGGAACGTACGGCCCTCGCCCTGCTCGCGTGCGCGCACGGCATCGACGCATTGCTTGACGTAGTCCCAATCCGCAAGTTTCGTGTATCTTTGCTGCCTTGTCCGCCCGTGCAACTACAACAGCATAGGATTGATGAGCACAGGTAAAGCAATACATTCCAGCTGGATTACTCACCGTAATCGCAGATACACCGAATTCAGGGCCTAGTCGTGGCATGAGTTTGTGCGCAGTATTCTTCCCGTCCTTCACGCCCGTCCTGAGCTTGACCGTGACCGGGATCTCGCCCAACGCCCTGTTCATACCCAAGACAATCTTCCCGAGCTTCCCAGCCGCGTCCAGCACTGCCCTCGTCAGCCTTCGCATCCACAGCTGCAAGAAACTACTTACGCGCTGAGCCAGAGCCGGTCTTGTACACGAGATCGATCGGGCACCCGCAATTCAGATCGACGAAGTCGAGGTTGCCTGCGCACTCGCGCCCGACGATCTCAGCGGCGGGCACGAGCAGCGCGGGCTTGCCACCCGCGATCTGCATGCCGAACGTCGCCTCGGAGGGGTGTCGCCGCACGAGCGACCACTCCTCCTTCGAGCCTTGCAGGAAGGACATCGCAAGACCCACTATATGCGCGTCAGCGAGCCAGCCCTACGCATACTCGACGAGCGACGTACTTTCACCACAGGTGATGTCTGCGCCGTAGTCAATGCATAGCCTGCGGAACGGCTGTCCCAGCATTAGCAATCCAAGGCGAAAACGAACATGCGCGCACGCGACGTACCAAGTTACCGACAGTGGTCAGAGGGGCGAGATCTGAGGGCGGGTCGGAGGCGTCCATCCGTGGTCAGGACGGACGGTCTGACGCTGTGAAACTCACAAGTTTTGCCGCGCCAATGCAGACGCTTCTTTTCGTTCAAGCGCAGCGGTACGTCCGGAGTGTCGGTTTGGGATAAATCGCCGTCTGTGACGACGGGTTGTTGTTGCGCCTCGCTCGCTTCCTCCGCAGGAGTATCGGGAGCAGCAGCAGCGGTCGGAGCTTCATCTTTTGCAGAAGACGCTGCATTGGGTTTTCCCTCTTGGCCCGGGCTCTGCAGCTCCTTCAGATACGCGTCGGAAATCGGGTGCGGATACTTCTTCGACCTGATCGTCCTCAGCGTCACTCCGTCGATGAAGTTCAGCTCCGTCTCCGCAATCGCAGCTCGCGCCTTCTTTTCCTCGTCTGTGAGCGTCTCGACCTCGCCGCCCTCTCGTAGTCTTGCGTGACCGCCGAGAAAGCGACACTTGAGCCCGTAACGACACTCACCCGTGCGCTCGAACACCGGGCACTTTGTCGAGAAGTCGAGGGACGGTGTGTTGCCTTCGGACATCTCTGCATCGGGAGATGAAGTCGTAGAGATATATGGAGGGGATGACGTGATGGCGTTGGACGCGGGAAAGTGAATATCTCTCGGCTTCGCGGTAAGGTACGCAGAGATATCGTGCGTGAATTTGCACCTGTGTCCGTTCACGCGCGGAACAGAAGACAGGACAAGACGAGCGCACGTACTCTGAGCCAAACTCGCATGTCCTCCCCGTCGCGACCTTCCAGCATAGATCGACCTCGTCTTGTACGCGCGCGAAGCGGCGGCCCTTGTTCGCACCGCGATGCTTCTTGCGCTCCTCCTTCGCGAGTCTCTTGCGCTGCGCGCCAGAAAGTTTTCCGCCACGCTCTGCTTCTTGCGCGGCCTCGTCGTCCTTGCGCCCTGCTATGTGGCTCGAGCTCCCCTCCGCGGCATCGTCATCCGGGGCGATTTGCGGCACTGCCGACTCGACGAGAAACCTAGCGGCATCAAGTGTGAGAGACAGGAATGTCCACAGATCGGAATACTCACTCTGCCTTTACCGGCGCCGTCCCTGGGGGAAAATCTGCCATGCTGAGCCCACCAGCAAGCGGTGTGTGCGAAGAGGATGAGACTACCGATCTGGCGCAGTGCAGCCGATCTGCGCAAGATATGATCTCAGCCACTGCCCGATCGAATCAGAGCTGTGGCGTGATATCTTATCTCTCACCGGAGACATGGGCCGAAATAAGTTCGGCCTAAATTCGGCATGAATCATTACCCGTTTCGTGCATATAGGATAGTATTTAGTACACACCTGAATGGAAGCCCAAACGCGAGGTTTGGGGTGGGAGACACGCCTGCCGTAAATTTTGGACCTGAACGCAAGATGCGGGCCCGGCTCCTATGTTGACTTCGAGATCTCAAATTTACGCCTGTCGTAGATGCTGCTCCGAAGTTCAAAAACAGGTCTACAATTCGCGGCCGCCCTACATTCTGGCCTGTACTAAAAATATGTGTCCTCTCCATATTCCGTCTCAATTGTATACTACGCGATGGCGGTATAGCCTGAGTGCAGGGCCGACTTGAACAGCGGCCTAGATGCAAGACTTACGCTGGGATTTGGGTGTCACACATTTTTTGTGTTCAAATTGAGCATTCGAGAGTGCCATGCATGAACGGGGCGATGATGGTCCGATCAGAGGTCCCACTCAGTGGCCGCCGAAGAGTGGCTGTGTAACGAAATGTTATTTCGATGATCTCTATCTACGTACTGTGGATTGGAGAAGCGAGGAGGACGGCACCGCCAGAGCCAAGGAGAACGAGGCGTACAAAGCGACCAAAGACTGTTGCCGTATTGTAGGTTTCCCGTGTGCCTGATGCGATGAAAGAGAGCCGTCGCGCTGCGACGGGATGCACTTCGATTCAGAGCACAAAGTAGTCTCGTTCATTGATCGCTCGGCAACCTGACTCTATGCATACAAACGAAAAACAAGTACTGCGAGCTTATGCCGTAGAAGCACGCTCAGGGGTCAACGAGTCGTCGTGTTCGCCCCTTATTACGGATACGTAAGGAACCACCCGGATCTTCGGGTCCAACGGCACAAGAAAGTTCGCACTGACAGGAGTCAGCCTAATCACGACAGCCCAGTCATTGACTCACCAAATAAGTGCCAACTCTGCCCAATGAAAGGTGCAGAATCTCCCAGTTTGAATACTCTGAAGCTAGTTGTCTGACCAGAGTCTGGACATTTTGGAGACTGAGTACATCAACACTAAGTATTGTCAAGTGAGATGTAAATTGAGCATGGAGACAACCCACATGATGCAATACAAAATGATGAAGTGTACACCACAATAGATTTGTGAAATCAGAATGGTCTGAAATACTGGAATAGACAACTCCACAGCTCATATACTCATAAACACCTCAGGGATTGTACTGCCAGTCATGGCCCACTCCAAGACAAGTATTCTATGAGCTGGAGATAATTTTGCTTGATTTTATTGCATTTATCTGACTGGGACAGTGCTGCTTGAGCTTGCACATTCCATCACTTAGTAAGCACCCATTCAGCGCTGGTGGAGTTGTGTGCAGATGTGTCGACGCATTTGCGTGTAAGCGCACGCGTTTAGATTACAAAATGCAGTAATTCCATCATTTTCAGCTACATTTTCAGCCACATAGCTTATAGCTACCTGTAGAAATGCCAAAAAAGGGGATAAAATCCGGAAAAATGATATAAGTTGTGGAATCTTGTTTCACACATTTCGCATGCATTATATGGAGCACAATACCATGATTCACAGTGATTTGCAATAAGGATGATGCAGAAAATGCTGGATGATATTATGATTGTTCTAAGACACAGTGGCAGTAGCCCCTTATAAGTTACAATACACATAGTGATGTGGCAATTATAACAGTTCACATCTGCCTTCATTCTTAGCTTGCACTTGCAACAGCAGATACATCTATCTCACAATGAAGGCATAGACCCAATGCAGGTAACAATGGGGAAGGCAATCTGTCAAGTTGACAAGAATTGCAGTACTGAATAGTTCCAGTATTTTGGTTCAGCTGTTCTCTTTCAAATTTGAATACAATGTGGTGGTAATATTGCAAGTTTGAGATCAGTGTGTGCTTTTCAAACACAGAGTTACTGGAGCCTCTGTGAAACAACTCCTGTGCTTGTCAGTGAGTATACTCAGTGTTTGCTGATAGTGCAGAGGTACACTAAGCAGTGACAAACACAGAAATTGTGAGAAATATGTGCTGGAGGAACTTTGCAGAGCAGGGAATAGGAAAGTCTGGAAATGTGGAGGTGTGGAATGTCTGCAAATGTGCACTGAAGATCAGTACTTGGCCAAGCAATTGGAAACACACCTAGTGAAGTCTAGCATATGGAAGACTATGATAGAGCCATCATGTGCAGGACAATTCAAGAGGAGAGGGATCTACATGAGATCAGAATCCACACACTAAGCAGCAGGAGTCCAGGGCTTGGAAGATAAGTTGAGGGTATACATAAGGACAAGAGTTAGTGTGCAAGAGAGGATAAACAAGATGTTTGATTTGAAGTACAACTACATTACAGGCCCAGTATAAATACCATGAAGTTACTTCTCTGACCACATTCTGGATAATATGGAGACTGAGTACAAAGACAACAATTATTGTCAAGTTAAATGTAGATCCAGTGTGGAGACAACAACAAGATGCAACACAACAAGATGCAACACAACAAGATGAAATGTACACAACAAAAATACAGAAACATATGATAAATTCACAAACTCAAAATTGTCTGGAAAAGTGGGTAATAGTATAGAATATTGAATAGACAACTCCACAGGTCCATAGTTTTGTAGGTGTGGCACACAACATGACATCAACAATGCTCATACCAGAGCTATATTTGTTATTTATAATGGTATAATAGCTTGTAAGACTGGGTATAAGAACCTGAACTTGTCTTGGAGTGGGCCATGACTGGCAGTACGATCCCTTCTGTTTTGTTTACAAGACTCTGAGGTATACTGCAACTGTCATATTCCTACTACCAAGTGACTTCAGCCTATCCATCTCACTCACTTTCACTTTCCCATCATATTCACACTTGCCACTCATGGTCCTGCCATCATTCATCCATATGTGTCCATCAGGTGTGATAATCCTGCATGTAAAGTGATGGCCCCCATAATATATCACACCAACAAGTTGATAGTCCACTTGACCTTGAGATGTGGGCACAGTGATGTTCTTGCCTAACTTGGTGTTGTCAGCCTGGTATACATTGAAGGCCATGAAGTTGGGCCCCTCAGGGATTGTGTACTCACGGATCATGGTTGCATTGCAGAACCGACATCTGTCTGTCAATTTGTGTTTCAGGCAAGCCTTGAGCCACTGTGCCATGGTCCTTGTCTCTGGGGCACGACCACGGCCAATTCTGCTGTTCCAGAGCTGCAAGTCAAGCTCCCATAGCATGGTGTTCAATGCTTTGTCTTGTTGTACAACATGGCATGAAGAACATCTGTCCACCTGCTGAATCACTGATTTGGTGCTGGCAAGTACCTGTCTGCATAGTGCATATATATCAGAGCCATGGGGAGCCACAATAGGGAATGATCCAGGGTCAATGGCATGGAGCATCTCATGCATTTGGTCCCTCACATTATCTAGAGCTATCTCTTTGATATTCACTTTGCTGAGCAGTGTTGCAAATTGGATGAGTATTTCATTCTGACTCTGGATATTGGAGCACCAAAAAATGTTCTGAGACTGGTACACATGATGCTCTATATATAGGGCAGAAATGATCTATCGTGGGAAAATCACTCTTGCTTTGAACCACCATGTTGTCTACCAAGCTCATGTGCACTTCAACTGTTGCCCTTAGTTTGTTATGTATCCTTTGGGCATACACTTTGTCTATGCAGCATTTGTGTTCCCCCCACTGGGATGGTGCTTGCTATACACCGCAATTGTCACATGCCCATGTGATAACAAACATATCTACACAACATGCATGCCCATTTGGGACCATGGTTCATGCTAGCACCATCACAAAAAAGCTGCACAAACAACCAATCCATGCCAACCCACCTATGACAAAGTACACAAACACATATAATCACCCTTTACATGCTATATCCCCATCATTTTTCCTATATGGTTGCCTCTCATTGCCAGTCTCAACGGTACACAGCAATGTACTACAGTTGTACCTGACTACCATTCAATCCACTATGTACTCTCATGACTATGAAGCCATCAGTTACCATAGATGGAAAACCTTAGGAATTTGTACTCATTGGGAACTACTGGTCAAGCATATGTTATGTGCTCAATGGCGAAGAAAGCTTGCCATATATAATATGGTGTATATAACAAAGTCTCGAAAACAGTGGGGTGGTGGGCAGAAAAGATATCAAGCCACTGAACAATGGACATGGGAGCAAATAAAGCCATACATTACAGATACAATCAAAAGCCAGAATCTCAGTCATATGCCTGAAGATAAATTTGTATTCACATACTACTGTCATCCACAAGAGGTGCAGTCATTTGCAGCACACACACAAAACCTTGTTGTGGCAGAGATACCTCTCAGTGAACTGTTATGTCTACCTAGAAAGCATCTGTTGGTCATTGGCAAGGTGCATGGCATAGAAAATATATCTAAAGTATCAGTAGACAGTTTACGAGCAACCCTGAAAAGCCATACCTGTACCAAGACTTGCAAGACATCTATAGCTTTGCTGCAGCACTATCAAGGTCACACATCATCAACAAAGGGAGTACAAAGGTTCCGTATGCATGCACATGCCCACCAGACACAGGTCATTAAATCAGAGGGGACACAATTCCCACCTGCACCTCCATCCCAACACTTGATGAGTAGAATAATCAATGGATTTTCCAGAGAAGTTGATCCACTTCTCCACTCTGAATGTGGCTGTGCTGTCTGTGGTAAACTGGTTACCACGGCTCACATGGTACCACTGAATTTGGTACAGGATAAACTGGTCTTATTGGAGACTGAAGGAGGTGTTACTAGGAAAGAGCGGAATGCAGATAATGATCTTATTGAAGATCTCAAAGGTCCTATCTTGCTGCCCAACTCTGACCTTATATGCTCACAGTGTAAATCAGACCTTACAGATGGACATGCCCCTGCAGCTGCATTGGCTAATGGTCTCTGGATTGGTGAGGTCCCTGAACAACTCCAGAATCTCACATGGGCTGAGCGCACCATGATTGCAAGAGTCAATCATAACCGCTGTGTAGTCCGGGTGAAGGGCTCACTTCAAAGCAAAATGGTTGCCAATGCTGTCTGTCACACTGTCCCTATTCCAAAGGTGTACAATGCCCTTCCACCCAGCCCCGAGGAACTAGATGAAGTGCTTGCCTACATATACATTGGTCCAACCAGACCTGTGGCCAAGGACCACCAACGCACTCCTCTCCTTGTCAGGCATCATAAAGTAGCAGCTGCTCTTGAGTGGCTCAAACTAAATCACGTTGACTATGCAGACTTGAATATCTCATATGAAAACCTCAGAAAATACTCTGAAGATGCTCCACCTGTTGTGGTTGACTACCATCCAGGAGATGGCGGGAAAGATGAGGAGGCCATGGCTGCAAATGATAACCAGGAAAATGAGGGAACCACTGAAGGCCCATGTCCTTTTGTAGTACATGGTCTTGTAGGGGAACAACTGATGTCAATGAGCACCAATGCATTGCGTGCATTTGCATTGCAACACTTTAAAAATAAAAATAACAAAGCTCTAGGAATTGGCCAGTCAGAGCAGCCAGAGTCTTTATATTCCAATCCTCAGTTGTATCCTCAGATGTTTCCATGGCTATTTCCATATGGATTAGGAGGACCTGGCAATAATCGGGGCTTCCAACAAATACCTGAACGTGAGCGCAAGCACCAACTACTAATGTACCATGATAAATGATTTCAGAATGAACCATATTTTCCCCTCATTGCATTCAACCATGAGCAAATCAAGGACAGCACATCTGGAGGGTTTCTACTTGCAGAACAGAACAGATTTCCAGATATTGCCAATCATATTCTCAACATGGACAACAGTGTACTTGGCTCTTTAGCGGACAAGCTCAAAGATGGTCAGCACTACAAACCAGAGACCCAAGCTGAGAAAGATTGTTATCAGCTCATCCAGGATGTTGACCATGTTGCTCACAAGGTCAAAGGATCTCTGACCAACAGGAAACACATGAGAAATGAGATATGGTCTCTGACTTCATATCTTGGAGCCCCTTCATGGTTCATCACATTTGCTCCTGCTGATATCAAGCATCCTCTCTGTCTGTACTTTGCACACACTGGAGAGACATTCAAGCCTGAACTATTGGACAGTAACACACGTACACAGATGATTGCTGCCAATCCTGTGGCTGGCGCTAGATTCTTTCATGTCATTGTGGAGTTGTTCATCAAGCATGTCTTGGGGGTGGGCACAGATCACTGTGGCCTATATGGCGAGACAGCTGCCTATTATGGTACTGTTGAGCAACAAGGCCGGATGACACTACATCTTCACCTCATGCTCTGGATAGTAAACTCCCTATCCCCACAGGAAATCAGAGATAGGATCATGGACCCAACATCAGATTTCCAGCAGAAAATGGTGGAGTATCTTGAGGGTGTACATCAAGCAGAGTTCATGGACTCCACAATGACAGAGGTCCAGGAGCACATCCAAAAGCAACAAGAATCTGACCATTATCAAGACCCTACCCTCACATTGCCTGACCCACCCCCCAGTGTACACAAGCATGACTGCAAGGACAGCAGCACCTGTGATATATGTTCCGCAAATCAAAGTTGGTGGGCCCAATTCAAGGAAACTGTCAATGACATTGTATACAAGTCTCACCGTCATCAGTGTTCAACAGCTCCAGGTGGATGCAAGGTTGACAAAAAAACTGGGAAATTACTCAAAGTTTGCAAGCGCAGGTTCCCCCGTCCAGTGAGACCATGCACCGTGATGGATCCTGACAGTGGAGCACTACTCATGAAGCAGGGGGAGGCAAGGCTAAATAGCTACAGCCCTACACTGACATACCTTCTGCGCTGCAATAGTGATGTGACAAGCCTCCTCTCTGGCACTGCCATCAAAGCAATCACTGCATATGTGACAGACTATATTACCAAGACACCTTTGAAGACTCATGCCATGTTTACAGCTGTGAAAACAGTCTTTAGCAGGAACAGTGACTTGTTTAGTGGTGAGAGTGGAGACCGCAAGATCCGTGCACGGAAACTGATCACAAAAATAGTCAATGCTTTATCAGCAAGTGCGGAAACAGGGGCGCCCATGGCATGCATGTATCTCCTTGGAAATCCTGATCATTACACAAGTCACAAGTTCAGACCTTTCTACTGGCGCAATTACAAGTATGAAGTCATGAAGGCATGGTCAAGCGAAGAGACAGTATATGATGCAGAGACCAAGCCAACAAAGGTGGTCATTGGGAAAAGCAAAACAAAGTATGTAGGAATTGCACAGCAAATGGACTACATGAACCGTCCTGCCAAATATGAAGATGTGTGTTTATATGACTGGATCAGGTGTGCAGAGAAGACAACCATGACTAGGGCCAAAAAGCGAGGAGTGAAGATAGTCAAAGAGGTCCAGGAGCATATTGCAAATCTTAATGAAGTAAAAAATGAAGACAAGGCAGTTATGCATGGAAAGGACAGCATAAAATCTGAGAGAAGGGACATTAAACCACTGCCAAAGCACAAACTCACAGGTGGTGGGCTTCCCCCAAATGTGAAAGTGAGAGTGATGATGAGTTGTTACTTACTAGAGATACTGCTAAAAAGGCAGATGAAGAGGAAAAAAGAGACATTGCTGACCACTTCTTCACAGATGCTGCCTTCCTGCCTACTCATCCTCAGTATGAGACACATGTTGCATTCATGCAGCCTGAACATGCTGCTTATGTCCCCAATTTTGTTGGAGGAACTCTGCCTAGGAGAGACAAGGGAAACAGAGAGGAGTACTGCCTCATCATGCTGATGCTATTCAAGCCATGGAGATCTGGGGCTGACCTCAAGAGTACAGATGAAACATGGGACAGTGCCTTTGGTGCTCATTCTTTCAGTTCCCGTCAGAATGAGATCATGAATTTCTTCCATATCAGGTATGAGTGCAATGATTCCAGGGATGACTTTTCCAGCAAACGGGAGCTTGAAGGAAGCAGTGGGCTAAAATTTGATGATGATGATGGTGAGAATGATATTGACTCTGAGGACTATGCAGACATTGTTCAGACCAGCCTGACTGGGGATGACGGTGCCATTGATTATGATCCAGATTGGGATGTACTAGGCCGGAAGGCTTTGGGTAGGATTGCCCAGATGCAGTTGGCAGAAAATATTGCACGATCCAGTGGTTGGCTAGATGATAACAAGGGATTGAAGCCTGTGACAATTGATCGGTTTGACCCTGCTACAAGCAAGTCCTCCACAGGCTGGCGAGAATTGCTGGCTGATATCAGGAAGGAGATTCTGAATCTGCGAGAGCAGCAGGCAGCTGCAAAGCCAGTGAACCAGACTCAATATGCTCAGTCATTGAATAACAAGGATTATGTGGATGCTGTCAAGCCAGTGGACTATGACTACATGTCCATCAAATTCAAGGCTTCTGAAGAAAAGATTCAGGACATCATTGACAATACTGCAAAGACTTTCATGCTCAATAGTGAGCAGGAACATGCATTCCGTATAGTTGCTAATCATGCCTCTGAGCCACAAGGTGACAAACTGAAGATGTATCTTGGTGGCATGGCAGGCACAGGCAAGTCCCAGGTCATCAAGGCCCTCATTCATTTCTTCAATACTCGCAATGAAGGATACAGATTCATATGCATGGCTCCCACTGGATCAGCTGCATCACTCATATCAGGCTGCATCACTCATATCAGGCTCTACATATCACTCCATGCTTGGGTTTTCAAAGTATGGTGAGTCTAGTGATAATTCACTACAGAATGTGCGAGACCGTCTGAACGATGTAGACTACATGTTTTTTGATGAGATCTCCATGGTGGACTGCAACCACTTCTATGACATTTCTGCAAGGCTCTGCCGGATATTCAACAATGATGGTGAGCCATTTGGAGGTAAGAACATGATATTTGCAGGTGATTTTGCACAGCTGGAGCCCCCAGGTAGTGGATACTCCCTCTTCTCATCCAAGGTTACCAGCACCAGGCACACTGCTGGCAGTTAGCGGCAGCAAGAAGCATCCCTTGGCAAGGCCACCTGGCACCAAGTGACCACTGTAGTGATTCTTCGGCAGAACATGAGGCAGAAGTCACAGACACCAGAGGATGCCAAATTCAGGAAATTGCTTGAAAATCTCAGGTACAAAGCATGCACCATGGCAGATGTGAACTTCCTGAAGGGTCGCATAGCAGGACGTGGAAAAGGCAAGCCACATCTCTATGATCCCAATTTCCGTAATTCTTTCCTACAACTCCCATAGGGACAAGATAAATGAACTTGGAGCAGCCCGCTTTGCCAAAGACACAGGACAGACCCTTCATACCTTCTATTCATCAGACCATTTTGCAAGTCCAGATGAAATGAATGGAAAGAAAAAAGGAAAAAGACATGCCGAGGTTAAGCACAACATGGACACAATTCATCCGCATCTACAAGAGCAGTTGTGGGCATTACCACATAAAGACACCAATAATCATCCTGGAAAGCTTTCACTTTGTGTTGGGCTTCCAGTAATGATCAAAGCCAATGAGGCCACAGAGTGCAATGTGACCAATGGTGCAGAGGCTGTTGTGGTAGGCTGGGAGAGCAGTCCCCTGACAAAGGACAAGAAGATGCTTGAAGTTGTATTTGTGAAACTGACCGCATCACCAACTCTCATCAAGTTGGATGGTCTCCCTGATAATGTTGTACCCATTGCAGCACATAACATGAAGATCTCCTGCCTGATGCCAAATGACCATACACTGTCCATACACCGAAATCAAGTGCCATTGATACCAAACTTTGCAATGACAGACTTCAGCTCACAGGGTAGAACAAGGCCACACAATGTCATTGATTTACAGAACTGTAGAAATCATCAATCAGTGTACACATGTCTCTCACGTGGATCCACATATCAGGGAACAATAATTGTCCAAGGATTTGACCATTCAAAATTTATGGGTGGGTTGACAGGATGGTTACGACAGGAGTTCAGGGAGCTGGAGCTCCTTGATGAAATCACAAGATTAAAGTATGAGGGTATCCTTCCTCATCAAGTAGATGGTGCAACCCGTGTAGCATTGATTCACTCATACCGTACATTCAAAGGTATGAAATACATACCAAGAACAGTTCATGGAGCACTCAAATGGTCTGAAATAGATACCTTTGAAGTAGAGGAGCCATACAAAGAGGCGGAATGGGAGATTTTAAAGCACTCCAGGGTGAAAAAGGCGGGAAATAAAATAAATGAAGATGGTGAGGCTGATGCGAATACAGAGCCAACTAATCTAAGTCCACATGTACTTTTAGAAGCAAAGTATGTTCCTGCCAAAGGATCTATACAGCTCTCCACACTGAGCATGGATCCAGGTAAAAGGGCAAAGAGGAAGCATACTGGCGATGCAACAGAAGATAGTAAGAGGTATGCAAAGCATGCAAACACAGGCACATCCGCATCTGTGAATCAGAGGGAAATTGAGCCAATGTGTTTCAACTGGAATGAAGCAACATACAGCTGTGCCTTTGACACATTGTTCAGCATACTTAACTATGTGTATCAGTCTCACAACATCTTCTGGGTCTCTCATGTGCAACAACAGAATCCCATACTTACTCAGTTCACACAATTATTGGGGAAAGCACCAGGCTGACAACACCAAGTTAGGCAAGAACATCACTGTGCCCACATCTCAAGGTCAAGTGGACTATCAACTTGTTGGTGTGATATATTATGGGGGCCATCACTTTACATGCCGGATTATCACTCCTGATGGACACATATGGATGAATGATGGCAGGACCATGGGTGGCAAGTGTGAATATGATGGGAAAGTGAAAGTGAGTGAGATGGATAGGCTGAAGTCACTTGGTAGTAGGAATATGACAGTTGCAGTATACCTCAGAGTCTTGTAAACAAAACAGAAGGGATCGTACTGCCAGTCATGGCCCACTCCAAGACAAGTGATATATAATCATCTTAACAATGAAAGCAGAAACTAACTGTTATGATTGCCACATTACTATATTCATTGCAGGTGACTCAGCTCATGCTACATACAAAGAGCTGATGAAGATGCTACTGCCACTGTGTCTTGGAACAATTATAATATCATCCAGCATTTGCTGCATCATACTGGTTGCAAATCACTGTGAATCATGGTGTTGTGCTCCACATCATGCATGATAAATGTTGGCAACAATACTCCCCAATGTATCTGAATTATCCAAATTTGATGCACTTTTTATGGCCATTCTAGAGGTAGATATAGCCAGTGTGGCTGTAAAAGTGGCTGAAAATGATGGAATTACGGCATTTGGTAATTGAAGCGCGGGCGGACTTGCATGCAAACACGTCGACACGTTTGCGTACAACCCTGCCAGCGCTTAATGGGCGCTTAATAAGCGAAGTAATCCACAACTTCAAGCAGCACTAGCACAGTCATAGTAATGCAGTAAAAGCAAAGAAACTTATCTTCAGCTGATACAATATTGCTTTTGATGTGGAACAGCTCAGAATGTTCTCAATATCAAGGATGACATGGTTCTACACCAATTCATGGGGGTCAAAGCCCTTGCCTCTGTGTTCACACACAAACCTTGAAACCTCAAAGTGCTATAGTCATGAGTGTGACTCCTTCGTGTCTAGTGTCTATGAGCTCATTAAGAATGCTCTCATATGAAACTATATACCCCTGCAGAATGTAACATAATGGAAAGGCACACATCAGCTGGCAGTAAGTATTCTTCCCTGTTCAGATATCTTCAATCTATGAGTTGTTTGAGGGAAGTTGTGAATATTCATAGATAAGCACATCATTATGACAGCATCCTCATTTTGACACATCTTGAAAAGCCAGTCACACAAATATGATTATCCTATGTATTCACTAGCTTGTGTAGCATGTTTGAACAAAAAGTAGATACACTGAGTATTCAGTGGGACACAGAGCATGTTATACATGTTCATGCATCATATGGACTGCATCCTTTGCTAGTCTCTTCTAACATTGTATAAGATAAACACATGGAGTTCATATAACAGGAAATTGCTCAAGTATCTCAGCATGATGTGGTCAGAAATCATGCCAACCACTAAACAACAATATATAGTGAGGAGCCAAATCATAGACAATGCATGCAAGCACTGGATTGTGACAAAAACAGTGTACACATGGTACACATTCATATGTTGAGACATGCATGGCATATGGGATAGCATATGAGCTATGAATGTAGAAAATTCATCTGTCACTCTGCAGCAATAGGCACACTCAACAGAAATAATCTGTGGTATTGTTGGTCATTTCAAGGTGTATTAGGCCTGATTACAAAGGATGTGATAATGGAAAATCTCAAGTCTCATCAATCCAATTTTGGCGCTATTTTTGCAAATTTCTACAGCCCAAAATAAGTGGATCTTGCTTCACAGTGAATATATTGCGCTTTTTGTGCGCATTTTGGCTGTTTTTGTGGTCACTTGAGCTATGACGTGTTTGCTGCGAGCATGTGACCATTGACTGGAAAAAGGGTGAAAAATAGCAATATGTGAGCTCAAAGACTGCTGTCTGGAAAAATTGATGGCTATTTTGAGGTCTAACTATGATGTTCCAGATGCTGAAAACTTGAGAGTATTTTGTTCACATGATTGAGCTTCAGCGGAGAGGATTTGCCATTTTTGGTAACTTATCACTTCCCTTTCGGGGTAATATCACACTGTGGTGATCATGAGTATAGAAAGTGAGCATAAATGATGACAGTATTCAGATATGAGAACATCACCATATTAAATCATATGATGCAAAACTTGAGTCACATATACTACACATACATGGCAGAATAGTGACTTTGCTCAAGGCCATCTAGTCTACACAGAGAGAAGCTATTCCCTGCCTCATCCATTGCTCCCTGGGTACAAGTGTGGTACATGCAGACTCTGCAGATCATGTAGATTCCATTTCTACTAAAATCAGCCACCTTGAGTTTTCATAGGCACTTATTGGTTTTTTTATTTTGCATTTTCTGGCTTAACTAGTAAGTTTCAACCCTCAACAAAATTACATTATAGTCTCTATAACAAGGGCTATCAGATGCATAAACTATGTTGGGGTGTTTACTTACTGGTTCTTACCATAGGATACACTGTAGTCAGTAACTTAGGCATGAGTGCCCATGCAGCCACAGCGCACCCGCACAATGTCACCAGTTGCCATATTGGGCTCCATGCTAAGCCATTTCATTGGCCCTCACTCCATTGCTTGAGCGCTTAACCACTGTATTTGTTTGGCACTGTTGATGCAAGTCGTGTCGTCTGGGAGTTTGAATTCTGCAACTCCATTGAAGTGCCAATACAGTCTGCTACTTATCTCCCCTTTGCTGAGCACAAATAAGTCACGTGAAGTGTGGGAACAACCTACTACATTGGGCTCCACACTAAGGCATTTCATTTTGCTCCTCATAAGAATGATACCGACAGGCACTGCCTGTGTGGTTGTGTTAAGGGCAGGCATGAACTTGCTATCATGGATCACAGATGGGTCAAGGGGCCAGATGCTGGTCTTCCAGAATGCAGATATGATTGTGGTTTGTTTGATTGCATTCTGGTGTGCATGAAAGTTCATTGTAGTAATCATGTCATCCAAACTAAACTTGCAGGTGACAACATTCTTCCAGTGCATAGATAGTGGCCCAAAAACTTGAATGCTGACACTGCAAGACGTGGGTCATATGGGAGGGAGGCAGATAATCTTGATATTGTGCTATGAAGCAAAGTGGCAAAAAGCATACAAGCAATGTGAGTTGTGTCCATCCAGAATGAAGCTGGTGTCTGTAGCTCAAAGTTGTTCTTTGACCAGAGTGTTCCAAGCTCTCTGCCCATCAAGCCACTAGGTGATGCTGCAATGCTAGGGTAGGGACCATGAGTGCAAGCCAGACAATCAGGCATTATGATCCCTGAGGTACAAAGGTATCATTCTTAGGACAGGCAGGAATGAAATGCCTTATTGAGGCGCCCAATTTGCCAGATTGTTCTCACCCCTCATGTGACTTTTATGTGCCCAGAAAAGAGGAGATAAGTAACAGTTTGTATTGGCACTTCAGCAGAGTTGCAAAATATAAACTCTGAGACAACACAACTTGCATCAACAGTGCCAAACAAATGCAGTGGTGTAGCACTCAAGTAGTTGGGTGAGGGTCCATGAAACAGCTTAGCAGGGCGCCCAATATGGCAACTGGTGACATTGTGCAGGCACTCTGTGGCTGCTTGGGTGCTCTTGCCTCATTGACTGACTAAACTGTGTCCTATGGAAAGAACCAGTAAGTAAACACCCCACCATAGTATATGGCCCTGATTGACCAACGGGTGAATAGGATCAGTACTGATTCATCAATCCCTAAATGCTTGAAGGGGGTTGAAGAAGACATGGAGTTGGAATTGGTGGAAATGCAGTAGAGTACTGCATTTAGTGGACAATGGACTTATCAGCATAATTGTTTGCACATGGACCTCTTTTTGTTCTGTTCAAATGGACTACCTTCCTTTTGTTCTTTTGTCTCCTCCACCATTGTCTGCCTGTCTTTTGTGTAAGTTCATGTGATTTCAGAACTACAAAAGAAAAGGACAGAAGCCTCTGATTTTATCTTAACAATAGGAGATAGAATCTTATTGTTGGTACAAAAAGGGTGAAGCATAGATACTTCTCCTTTATCCTTGGTCTTTTGTTCATAGGTTTCTTTTGTCTGAATATTCCCACAATAAAGGGTATATAAAGGCTGCCTGCTTCCCAAACAGGCAGACACATCTTGAACCTGTACCACCACCATCCCCCTGCTCAGGACACACTGTCCCTCAGGAATTTGGTTACTATAGCTAAATACAATCTACTTGTCTCATACTAACTGCTTCCTAGCTAACTGGGCTAGTATCTGAGTGACCAAGAAGGTCAAAGAAGTCAAGTCATCTAGTCAAGAGTACTATTGTATCAAGCAAGTCATAAGAAATTTAATAGTCAAAGAGGACTATTATCTCTTCAAGTCAACTAGTTAAGAGGACTAGTTTCAAGTATCAAGTATCAAAGTCAACTAGTCAAGAGTACTAGTAGCAAGCCATACTAACAAAGAGTTAGTACAAAACCCAAGACAATTCATACCTCCAATACTATCAATAGAAAGTCAAGCAAAATACTTTCTATTATAGTATACCACCAAAACACAGAGATAAATTTATACTTCAAGAACTAAGGGGAGAAGTTTGTCCTTGCTCAGGACAACCAATCTCCTAGTGTTTGGCAACAGATAAAATATCCAGAACCATTCACTGCTTGTCATGATGACCCTTGTTATAGAGACTTAGTGTGGTTTCATTGAGCATTGAAACAGGCCATTTAAGCCCACAAAATGCAGAATAAAAAATTAACAACTGCCTATGAAGAGTCAAAGTGGCTGATTTGAGTGAAAATAGAATCTACATATCTGCAGAGTCTGTATGTACCACATGTGCACCCTGAAAGCAACAGATAAGCAAGGAGTAGCCAATCTTTGTCAATAATGTGCTGTGGTGTAGCAAAGTCTCAGGTGTTGCTGTGGGGTATGAGATCCAAATGCATGGTCATATGGTCCAGTATGAAAACCCACCTCTGCTTCAATATTTACACCATTTATGCCTGTTGCTTCAGGCTCACACTGGCCACAGAGTGAGATTATCCCAAAAGGGAAGCTGAGTTGCCAAAAGGAGTAACTTCCACTGACTGATGCTTCAACATGCAAAAACTATACCCTTAATCTTCTAGCATCGAAGACATCATAGTCAGATCACAAAACAGCCATCAGTTTTTCGAACAGGAGTCTTTGAGAATATATGTTGTGATTTTCCGCCCTTTTCAGCCTAAGCTCACATGCTCGCAGTGAAGACTGTTGAGCTATATTCACTGCTGGATTGGACAAAACCCGCATCATCAACTGTGCTGTGCAACAATGAGGCCAAAGGAGGTAAAAATGCAGTCAAAATGCAGAATTTTATTTTGAGTCCCAAGAATTCGCAAAAAGTAGCGGGTAAATTCCGTCAATCTAGTGAGACAATATAACACATTATCAAACCATTACATCTATTCTTTATTATGTGCACTGACCTTCAAAGCTTCTTTGAAATGGAATGAATTCAGTGATATTGGCCCAAGTCGCTCTTGTTGCCCTGAAAATATAGTGGCATTATCATTTGTTTATCATTTGTTTGATGTCAACTGGGAGGTTTGGTATTGGCAAGAGTCATCACACACAGATTGACAATGACTTATCCATACCAGCTTATAGTGATGAGGAGTTTTTGTTTGTGCTGCTTATCAGTGATTGTATTATGGAGTAAAATTGATTCAATTCAATTCTGGTAGTGGTAATATAATGATCTCCTAGTGTGTTGTCTTACATGCAAGCACACTTAGTCAAACCTTCCATACAATCATCTGTTGTAGTGCACACTGCAAACATGTGGTATACTATTGGTGGCCTTGTACTCTGTACATAGGAAGGACTGACACTAAAAGCCACAACACCACATTCCATTACCTTCAGATAAACATGCTACACAAGGTAGGAAATAAATAATATTATCATATCTGTGTGACTGTGGCTTTTAAAGATGGGTCAGTATGATATAGCTCAACCATACAAAGTCAACAGATTTTGTATGTTTCCTTGGAAAGAGTCACAATATCTGAAAGGATAATATGCCATGTCTGCCAATGATTGACTGGGCTCAATTATTCATGACAATGTTGGCATACTGATGTGCATATTTTTGAATATTTTCCACATTTATTATTTTCCTCAAACAATTCATAGACTGAAGATACCTTGACAGGGAAGAATACTTATGTTCCTTTCTACTATGTTACATCCTGCATGGGTGTATGGTTTCACATGAAAGTAACCTGAAGGAGCTCATAGACACTAGATGCAAAGGACCCACACTCATAAGTATGGTGCTTTCAATTGAAGGTTCTTGTGTGAATACAGAGGGAAGTGCTTCAACCCCATTGAACTCACCTAGACCCATTTCATCTCAAGATTGGGGACATTCTGAGCTACTCTACATCAAAGGCCATTACGACCCCTGAGGTACGAAGGTATCGTTCTTATGACGGGCAGGAATGAAACGCCTTAGCGTGGAGCCTGATCTGGTAGTTTGTTCCCACACTTCACGTGACTGTTTGCCACTCAGCAAAGGGGACATAAGTAACAGTTTGTATTGGCACTTCAGCGGAGTTGCAAATTTCAAACTCCCAGACGACGCGACTTGCATCAACACTGCCAAACAAATGCAGTGGTTAAGCGCTCAAGTAGTGGGGTGAGGGTCCATGAAATGGCTTAGCAGGGTGCCCAATATGGCCACTGGTGACATTGTGCAGGTGTGCTGTGGCTGCATGGGCGCTCATGCCTAATTTACTGACTACAGTGTATCCTATGGTCAGAACCAGTAAGTAGACACCCCCAACATAGTATATGCATCTGATAGCCCTTGTTACAGAGAATATAGTGTGATTTTGTTGAGTGTTAATGCTGGCTAGTTAAGCCAGAAAATGCAAAATAAAAAAACCAACAAGTGCCTATGAAAACTCAGAGTAGCTGATTCGAGTGGAAATAGAATCTACATGATCTGCAGAGTGTGTATGTGCCACACTTGCACCCAAAAGCAACAGATAAGCAAGGGAATATCCTATTTTTGTCAAGAATGTGCTATTCTATAGCAAAGTCACAGTTTTTCCATTTAGCTACAGGGTATTAGATCCAAACTCAATGTCATATCATTGAGTATGAATGCCCCCATATACTTCAATATTTTCAACATTTATACCTATTTCTTAAGGCTCACACTAGCCACAGAGTGATATCATCCCAAAAGGGAAGGTGAGTTGCCAAAAACAGTAACTACTACTGACTGATGACACAACATGCAAAGACTGTGACCTCAAGTTTCTAGCATCTAGAACATGATAGCCAGACTGCGAAACACCCATCAATTTTTCCACACAGGAGTCTTTGAGGATATATATTGCGATTTTTCGCTCTTTTCAGCCTAAGGTCACATGCTCGCAGTGAAGACCATCGAGCGATGACGTGGGCTTTGTCCAATCCAGCGGTGTTCACCGCTGGATCGGACAAAACCCACGTCATCGACTGCGCTGTGCAACAATGAGGCCAAAAGAGATAAAAATGCTCTCAAAGTGTGGAAGATATTCAATCTGCAGCTGAATGCCTTTATTCTGAGCTCGAAAAATTCGCAAAAACGGGCTGATAAATTACGTCAATCTATTGAGACAATGTAGAACATTATTAGACCATGAAACTCTTCCTCATAATTCTCACTGTGCCTTGAATTTGTTTTGAAGCCAAAACCTTCTTCAGTTGGGCATACCTAGGTTACTAAGGCTGCAAATTCTTGGCTCTATGGTGGATATACCACATCATGATATATACCTATTGTCAGCATGTGATCCTGCTCTATGATAATGCCAGTGCTCTCTCCATCCTTGCATCCTTTGTCTGACTGACATTCAGCCTCTCAACATGCTCACATCAGGTCTATTGGTTGGCATCAGTTTGGAAAAACCAATGCTGAGTTATCTCTGCAGGGTTACTGGTATGCCATCCTAGTGCTATTTTTATGCAGTGACGATGGCTGAACATTTCTGATTGTATCCTCTGTTTTACACTGAGTAGAGAGTATATTTAGTGCTCAGGCAATAGACTAAATCATGAGCACTTTCATGAGACTATGATGGGTGCATTCCATCAATAGAAATTCCACAGTACTTATATGTTCACTCAGATGCCTCATGATGTAAGAAACAGTCAAACAATTGCAAGCCTCAGTTGAAGTACTACCATTCTTACCAGTGATATATACTAGGCATACTCATGCACCATAGTGTCTGCCAC